>JAODAL010003624.1:0-170311 GCA_025379985.1 Phyllomedusa bahiana
TGATGATTTTCTGCATTTGGAAAGGGGACTTTAGTAATCAAAAATGGGGAAATTAATTTGGGTTTTTGGGAATACAGTAGAGGATCGGGGGTAAAAAAGGGAAATTGGGTTTTATTAAAATTTGCCCTTGTACATGAAATAATTGTTACATAGGCCCACACTAAAAGTTTTACTAGAAGACTGATTATGGCAAAAAATTTGATTCTTCTTGGAGAAAAAGGAAATGACATAGAGGCTTCCCCATTTACCTTTTTTAGCCCCCATAAGGATGTAAAATAAACAAATTCCCAGGCATCACGTAAAAAAGGGCGGAATCAAGCCAAGGAAAATTGGGGGAAATCCATTTTTTTTTCAGTGTTAAGTTACTTTTTTTATACTGACCAGCGGAAAATAAGGGAATTTAAAAAATGTGTTTTTCAAGACAAGTGTAATGGTTGGGGAAGAAAACCAGTGAAAAAGGACTCATTGGGGTGAATGTTTTAATTTTAAATCTGAAATTGTTTAGAGAAAAGTGGATAGCGATAGGGAATTACTGTCATAGGGCGGGCCGGTACTTTCCCCCCCGGGCCGCCCCCCCGCAGGGGGACCGGCGGGTGCCGCAGCTCCCGCAACCCCCCTCCCCCACCCGGGGTCCTGCGCCGCCACTTACCCGCCCACGCTCCATTTTCGTGCTGCTGCCTGTCCCGCCCCCGCACCGTTCCCGCCCCCTAGGGCACGCCGAGGGCGGTTTTGGTTTTAAAAGGGGCCATACCCCGGGAAATTTGGGAATTGGTGCTGGCCTAAAAAAAGGAATATCCCCCCAGAACCCCTCTGCCAACTGTTGGTGTGTGTTAGCCTTTCTGATGTTGAAAATTTTTTACTGTGTACCACCATTCCGCTACGTTTCGACCTTCCTTTTGCCGCCTCCCCGACCGTCGCCCTCCTGACCACAAACCCTCTCCCGCCCACCCGACCTTTGCCTGTCCCCCGACTACGCTTTGGATTCCGATTCTGTCCTCGCGTACCCCCCCGCCATCGCAAGAAAGTCAGTCAGGGACGACCGAGCCTCACCCGCAGCAGCCCCTCCGCTTTGCGGGGGTTTGGTAAATACCGGGGGCTCTTAACTCCGCTCCCGGCGTGGTTTAAACAAACGCTTGCGGGGGCCCCACAATCCCAACCCCTACGACAGTCGGCCATGATTCCCCCAGGTACCTTCCCCGAACTCCAGGATGTCACGACGGCCGTCGCACAGCAAGCCCGTAGACCACTCCCCCTGATCAAACCTTGGCTTTCTCCTCCCCTGCGGCTGCCCCGCCAACCGCCCCACTTGCTCCTGCACCCAGGGCCCCAACCTGCTCCTGCACCGGGATTCTTCCCTCTCCCGCCCCTCCGCTATGATGGGGCCCCAAGAAGTGCAGAGGCTTCATCAGTAAATGCCCATCCACCTTGGATTTTGGGGGTGTAAATTTTTCCCCCCGAGCGGGCAAGGGGCCCTTTCTAATTAGCCCCTAAGGGGCGAAGTCTGGTTTGGGGCCACTCGCTAGGGAGAGGAGACCCTCTGACTGAAATCTACAATTTTTCCCCAGGGATTCCAACCCGCTTCGGGGAAAGGGGGCCGCACCTCCCTCCTCTGCCGCACTCGCCCGTCTCCGTCAGGGGACTCCCCCGGGGGGTCACACTCCTCAGTTCCGCACCCTAGCCTCTAAGGGACGGAAACATGAGGCGTGGTGGCAACCCGGGCGGGCCCCTCTCGGGCGCTTTAAAGACAAGCTCGTTTGGGGCCTGCCTCCCCCCGGACGAACTGATTTTTTGGCCCCCGAACGACATACTTTTCCTGAGAGACAAAAATAATTCAACCCCAACGGGGGTCCCCTACCACGGGCCCCCTCGTTTGGCTCCCGGTTTTTTTTTCAAGACCTCCATTTCCTCCCCCAAAGGGTTCCCTGGGACAAACCCCATCAGGCAAAGCCCCCCTGACCCAGGAAAACGTTTGCGCATCGTCAGAAGCAGTATGTTTACTGGGGGGTTTGGGCCACTAATTGGCGACTGTCCGGTCTCCGGGAAACTCCCCCCCCTAGGGCTCGCGGAGGGATCCCGGGTGTCAGTGCGGCCTTTCCCCCTCTGACCATTCCCGGCCTTGAATTTTCCCCGGACACCCCTTTCCCAACCCACGTTTCCCTTGATTCGGGACTGCGGAAATTTTTCATCACGCCTGGTACGAAGTTTTTTCCCCCGGTACCCCCTGCAGAACCCCGTTTTGCTCCTCTGCGGTGGCGAATGTCTCAAGGAGCGATTGCTTCTGCACTGCCCCTCTCCCCTTGAGATAGGCGTTTACAAAAAGAGACTCTGAAACTTCTTTTTTGCCTCCTCCTCTTTTCTGATATCCCCCTGGGGCCTTCCCGTGGTTGAAAGAGCTGTCCGTCTGACTGGAACACGGGCGGCATTATCCTTGGGCCCCCCGCGTGCCACCGCGTGCCTTCGTACCCCCGCCTGCTCCCGTTCTGCCTTTTTTTAAAGGGCCTGCAAACCCCTCAGCCAGGCGCCCCCCCTTACCGGGTTTTTTCCGACTCTTTTTCCGAAAGAACCCCGAAACTTTTCCTCCGCACCGCCGGGTTCGACTGTCCATTGACCTAACCTTTTGGTATATCCCTTCTAGGAAAGGTTACCCTTTCAGTCCCGGAAACCAAGGGATGTGGAGTAATTCGGAAAATAAAAACTTTATACATAAGCCCCGTCGCCTGCGGGGGCGGATTTGTCTTTTCAAAAAAAAAAAGAGGGAACTCCCCGGGCCCCTGTATCGATTTTTGGGGACAAAATAAAATCACCTAAAGAATCAAACCCCCCTCCTCGATTCGGACTTTTTGTTTGCCTGGGGGGCCAAAAATTTTTTCCCAATTTGGGACTTGCGCGGAGCTTACAATTTGATTCGATCGGAAGGCACGAATGGAAGACAGCCTTCAATACCCGTGAGGGCCACTCAAATCTCGTCATGCCTTTGCCTCTCAACGCTCTGGCGGTTTTCCAAAATTTTTCCCAAAGATCTTCCGTGCCCTTTTTCTCTATGTTTGTCTTTGTCTACTGGAAAAACATTTTAATTCTTCTTCCAGATCAAGACTCACCCCACCACTCCCCCGGAGCTCGAGCTCCGCCTAACCAACTTTTTGCCAAATGGAGAATCCCCTGTTTGAACGACCTCGCTGCCCTTTTTTGGGGGTACATCGTTCGAAACAAGTCTCCACATGGATCCCTCCAAGCGTCAGGGGTCCTGCAGGGGCCCCCGACCGGGGGTTCCAGTCCATCCAGCGCTTTTTGGGGTTTAGCAAAAATTACAGCAGTTTTATCCCACAATTCTCCAGGGTGGCCCCTTTTGGGAGCCCCACAAAGAAAATTTCAACCCCCGATCCCGGCCCCCGAAGCCCAGGGAAGCCTTTAAACGTCTTAAGCAGCTTTCCCTTTCCCGTTTGTTTCGCCCCCCACCCCCAGCGTCCTTTTCCTGAAGTGACGCTTCCTCAATGGTGCCGGCTGTCCTTTTCCAAAAAAATCCTCCCGGGGGGATTGCGTACTTGTGGCTTTTTTTCCAAACCTTCACTCCGGCCGAACGTAACTACAATGTGATCGGAAATACTGGCCCTAAAGTTTGCCCCGAAAGAAGGGACACCCGCTGGGGGGGGCTCGCCATCCCGTGAGATCTTACCAAAACCCAAAAAAACTCTTATCTCCAAACTGTCAGCGTTTGAATCCCCGGGAAGCCCATGGTCTCTTTTTCACCCGCTTTTTAAATTCCTTCTTCACTTTTTGGCTGCCGAAAAAAAGTCAGGGGGACGCCCTCTCTGTCCTCGACCTGTGGGCCTTGGGTGCTCTCAAACATTATTCCTCCCGAATGGCCCTCACGGCGACCCCGTGGATCTCAAAATCTACCCCTTGGAAGATACCCTCCTGCCTCGCCTCGAATCCTTAAGGGGACATTCCTCCGCACAGCGGGTCCTGGGGTCCACAAGCCTTACAATTGTCTCAGGTATAGGGGGCCCCCCTCGCTCAGGACGTTGGGACTTTTTTCTTGCCTTTCCTCCGCGCCCCTAACAAGTCCCTTCCAGCCTCAGGTCTGCTTCAGCCCTTCGGTGCCAGAAAGACCTTGGCCCATTTGCATGGATTTTTTTTACTGACCTCCCCTCCCCCTCTGGGAAACACGGCATCGGTGGGGACCGATGATTTTCTAAAATGGCTCACTTTGTTCCCCCGCCCGGGGTAACTTCTCCTCTCGTTAGCAAGCACTTCTTCCACCCCATTTTTCGGTTTCAGGGGTCCCGTCATTTGTTTAGATAGGGGGGTCCATTTGGTCAAAAATTTTGGGGGCTCGGTGCTCATGCAGGGTTTTTCCCGGGGTTTTCATCTGCTTCACCCCAGCCAAAAGGGGAGGGGAAAAAGGGGCAAAACAAGTTTTTAGGTACCTATTTACCCTTTTGTGTCCCCCCGTAGGGTAAAATGGGCTGATCCCCCCCTGGCAAAATTTTTTTATAATTCCTTAACTCTGATTGTGGGCCTCTCCCTTTTTTTTTGTATTTGGGGTACATCCCTTGCCCGCCTTCCCCTGGGGTTTCCGTGCATGTTCCGCCGTAGATTTTCCCAAATACGGCATCAAGGGGACTTTGGCAAGTCACAAAACAGGGCCCCTTTTGGGGCCCCCCTCGCACCCAAAGGCCCCACTGACAGTCCGGAGACCCCGCCCCTATTTAACCCTTTATAGGGTTTGGGGTTTTCTGCAATACATTCGTTCAGTGCCCTTCAAGTTAGGCCCTAGTATCTGGGCCTTTTTTGGTACTTTGGCAACAAACCCCTGTCCCCCAAACTCGCTTGCCTCCCACTCTACGTATCCCGAAACCCTTTTATGTCTCCCCCCTCCCAAACCGTGGTGCGAATCGCTTCTCCCGGGGTCTTTTTTGCCCCCTTTCCCTTTCCAAAGCGATAACACTTTAGGCAAGGGGGTGCGGCGGAAAAGACAGGAGGGGAAGCGGTTTTTTCTTTAGATTGGAAAGGGGGTTTTGGGGCCAGGGGCGTTGTGGGAACCCCAGGGCCCAAACAAACCGCCTCCTCTCTAGGTTTCCGAGAAAGAGGGAAGACCAAAGGGGGGGGGGGGGGTACTGTATGGGTCCGGGCGGGTGCCGGCTTCCCGTACCATCCCCCCCCACCCTTTTTCCTGCGAGCTTACTTACCCTTTTCCCCCTCCCGGGGGTTAAAGTGCTCCTGCCTGTCCCACCGCCCCCGCACGCGTACCCCCGCGCACGGTGGTCTGGATTTAAAGGGGCCCTTACACGGGGTTTTTGGGTCCATTCCCTGCTGGTCCTTTTTAAAGGAATCCCCCCAGACTCTCTCCAACTGTTGGTGTGCTTAGCCAGTTCTGGTGTTGGGAAATCTTTTACCCTGTACCATCCCTTTCCCCCGTTTCCTGCCTTTTCCGTTTGAGCCGCCCGACCGTCTCCCCCTCCTGGAACCTCGCCGCCCCCCCTGACCCTGCCTGTCCCCGCTACCTTTTGGATTCCGATTCGGTGCCTCCTACCCAGCCCCACGCAAGCAAGTCACGTCAGGGGGAGCACCTGGGGAGCCTCCGCCGAGCAAGTCCATCCCCTTTTCGGCGGGGGTCGGGAATACCGGGGGCTCTTGAATCCGCCCCGGGGGCTTTAAAATCACGTGGGTGGTCCAGCGAATCCCCCGACCCCTTTCAATTTTAGTGGTTTTATCAGGTTACTGCCATAAAAATGGTGTGTTTTAAATTTTGTGTCACCGTAGGGATGTTTGGAAACAAAAGAAGAAATGTCTACTTTTTGTGATTGGAGAATATAATACTTCTCTTTGGGGGAAAGCACCTCAATAGTTAGAAAGCTTAAAATTGTGTAATTATCTTTTTTTTTTAGGAATCCCGCATTGGAAGGTAGGGAAAAAAAAACATTAACAGGAAGGTGGCAGTGCAGTTTTTCGTAGAATGTACCAGAAAAATACCCAAAACAGACTGTCCACAATCGCCCAAAGGGGGGGAGAATTGTGAGGGAAAAATTTTTTTTTGTATATACCTTTTTATGTTTCATCAACGTTTAAACACTCATTTTGGAATGTTAATTTGACTGGCTCCCCCCCCCCCCCCAAAAAATTGGGGAAACACATGGGCCCGGGGGAAAAGACATTTAAAGGAATAAAGTTTTTTTTTTTCAGGGGTACTGCGCTAAATAGGGCAAAACGTCCCCGTCATTAAAGGTTAAACCCCATTTTTCTAGAGAACTATGGGGTTTTTGTCTTCTTCCCCCTCGAACCAAAAACGCCCCGGGGGGTGTAAGTGACATTAAATTTCTAGCGGCAAAAAGGCCGCAGAATAAAGTCTTGGGCCGGCGGGCTGCCGGCCCCCCGCCACGCTCCGCCCCCGTACACACGGCGTAATTGCCGGGCGAACTACGTGCCCGCAATTAAGCCGTGTGAACATAGCCTAATGGTATCAGGTACCAGGTGGTCATAGAGCAAGAAAGAGGTTAATTTAGTTATCTCTTCCGGTCTTGAGCAGAAAGACGTTAATGTCAGCATGTCTGATGGTCAAGGACAGGGAAAGGGTCAATGTTATCATTTCTGGTGGGTTTTTGGATGAAAATAAAATCCAGCACCAACCTACTGGTGTCAGTTACCAGGAAGACTAGTCAGTTCCCCATGGGTGGCAAACCTACCCACACAGAAATCCCAATCCTGTCTGTCTATCTATAGAGATTATGTAAGAGCTGCACGTTTGAATCAATACCCAAAACTTTATTCCGCCACCTCGCTGAAGAATCTTTATCATTGACGAAGAAGCTGTCATGTCAGATTAGTTCTTGTAGCGAACGGAGCACATGTGTCGTCCTCATGCTTCCAGAGACGGTGAAACCGTCACACGTCTGAATTGTTCTTCTATATCCATGACGGCCTCTAATTGTCAGCGAAATACACAGTGTGCACATCAAGGAGGCCAAGACGTCGATATGTCAAAACTGATGGAGTTTCGGAAACATCTCTGGAGAGCTGAGCTGACGGGTGTGATCCCAAATAGCTAGAAAGCAACAGGATATACAGTACTAATATATTTTTAGACTCAGAGTGAAGATGTCAAGAAGTCGACTAACATAAAGGGGTTGTCTCACTACAGGGATTGCTGCTTTTTATGTTAAAGATCTTGCAAAAACAAGTCACTTTGCAATATGTGTCTATAGAACAGTGTCTGACCTCTCCTAGATATGCCGCACTGGTTGTATGGGCTGTTTATCCAGATGGCTCAGGTGGTTACTATAGCTACAGACCTGTTTGATACATCCTGATAGGTTGCCAGCACTGCTTGCTATAGCTATAAACCTGTTTGATCTCTCCTGATAGGCTGCCAGCACTGGTTGCTATAGCTACAGACCTGTTTGATCTCTCCTGATAGGCTGTCAGTGCTGGTTGCTATAGCTACAGACCTGTTTGATCTCTCCTGATAGGCTGCCAGCGCTGGTTGCTATAGCTACAGACCTGTTTGATCTCTCCTGATAGGCTGCCAGCGTTGGTTGCTATAGCTACAGACCTATTTAATCTCTCATGATAGGCTGCCAGCGCTGGTTGCTATAGCTACAGACCTGTTTGATCTCTCCTGATAGGCTGCCAGTGCCAGTTGCTATAGCTACAGACCTGTTTGATCTCTCCTGGTAGGCTGTCAGTGCTGGTTTCTATAGCTACAGACCTGGCTTCTACTTCATCCTAGTAGAAGCCAGTATACACGCCCCTGAATTCAAAGTGAAACTAAGAAAACAGGACTGAGGTGAGATGAATCAATGTTGTGAGACAACCCCTTCAATGTAATGTCGGCATCCCTACAAGATGCAAGATGTGAAAGGCTTTAAGCAGGTTTTTGTTCAAACATAAAATATGAAGACTTATTACAGCAAATTAAATAAGAATTTGACCCCTTGCTGATTGTGTAAGTTTGCCCACTGACAAAGAGGTGAACAGTCTGTAATTTTAAGGGTAGGTTCATTTTAGCATTGAGAGATAGAATATCCTAAATAAATCCAGAAAATCACATTGTATAAATTATATAAATTTATTTGCATTTTGCTGAAAGAAATAAGTATTTGATCCCCTACCAACCATTAAAGGGGTTTTGCCACGATGCAATGTTGACGTGGGATCCTCCAAAATGGGTATTTAATCACTTTCCTAAATATATGTGATTACAAAAATTGCAGCCTGAGAGAGCTACAGGTGCTTTACCTGCCCTTATTTTACTTAAAAGCTTGTATTAGATACGACCTGACAAGAGCTGCTGGCCGGAATTGCTCAGAGCACACTTCTTATTGATGAAAGGGAGCTGAAAAAAGCTTTGAAGGAAACCGGGTAGAAATATGTTGTCTTTTGTAAAACAGAATCCACTAGTTGTAGTGTGATTATCTGAGTAGATCCCCTGCTTTATCTGATGACAGAGAACATGGAAGAAGCTTTCAAGGCCCCCGGGAGAAATATGTTGTCTTTCGTGTAAAGAATCCACTAGTTGTAGTGTGATTATCTGAGTAGATCCCTGCTTTATCTGATGACAGGGAACATGAAGGAGCTTTCAAGCTGCTGTGGAGAAAAGGTGTTGTCTTTCGTATACAGAATCCACTAGTTGTAGTGTGATTATCTGAGTAGATCCCTGCTTTATCTGATGACAGAGAACATGAAGAAGCTTTCAAGGCACCGGGTAGAAATATGTTGTTTTTCGTATACAGAATCCACTAGTTGTAGTGTGATTATTTGAGTGAACATTTTACACGATCCCTTATGCATGGCTCTGTGCTCTGGTTGTGTCTCTCTCTCTCAGCTCAGTGTGTCTTTGTTTACAATTGCTTCTTAGCAGATAAGGCGCTTTCTGGCAAAACCCTTTTAAGCGTTCTGGCTCCTGCAGACCAGTTAGACTCCTAATCAACTCGTTACCTGCAATAAAGACAGCTGTCTTAAATAGTCACCTTTATAAAAGACTCCTGTCCACAGACTCAGTCAGACTGGAACCTCTACAACATGGGCAAGATCAAAGGGATTTCTAAGGATGTCAGGGACAAGATCATAGACCTGCACAAAGCTGGAATGGGCTATAAATCCCCCTACCAACAATTAAGAGTTCTGGTTGCTACAGACCAGTTTGACGCTCCTAATCAACGCGGGATAGGCTATAAAACCATAAGTAAGACGCTGGGTGAGAAGGAGACGACTTGGAGCAATAGTAAGAAAATGGAAGAAATGCAAAATTACTGTCAATCGTCATCGTCCTGGGGAACATGCAAAATCTCACCTTGTGGCAGATCCTTGATCATGAGGAAGGTGATAGATCAGCCTAAAACTACACGGGGGGAACTTGTTAATGATCTCAAGGCAGCTGGGACCACAGACACCAAGAAAACCATTGGTAACACATTACGGCGTAATGTGCCTGCAAGGTCTCCCTGCTCAAGAAGGCGCATGTGCAGGCCCGTCTGAAATTTGGATTAATATGTGAGTAATTGGGAGAAGGTGCTCTGGTCAGATGAGACAGAAATTGACCAATGACCAGGGCAAGGTGAGTATAGTTCATAGTTTCATGTTCAAAGCTTTATTGAGAAATCACAGATTTTAAAATATATGACCAATTTGTGACATAAATAGTAAACATAGTGGGTACAGAAGAAAACAAGCAACTTGAAAGTACAGTAAGTGTATAGTATACATAAGACTTCAAAAGATATCTTAATGCGATATATATCTATAAAAACATGTATGGTAGCAGAGATAAAGAAGACATCCTAGGAGCAATAAAAAAATTAAAAAACCATACACAATGAACATTATAGGGATTTTTTTAATATGACCCCAGAAACATTATTATATTATTTTGTTTAGGAAGTGGACAACCCCTTTAACTGATCCCTTCTGTCTGCATAGCCATCTCTGCATAGGGACCATGTGGGTGACATGTCTATCCTAACTCAACTACCCAAGAGCTTCTCTCTTGATAACAAATAGTTGAGGAATTGTAAGGGACGCCCTAGCCTCGCCCTGGCTTATCCTGCCTAAGCAGGGCAACCGCCCCAAAAAGGGCGACCCTGCACTCGAACCTCTGCCTGAGCTGTACCTAGTAAAACGTGTGCCAAACAGAAGACAAAATGTATGACAAACAAGAAACAGACACCACAGATAACAGAGAGTATTCGTACAGGCCGAGGTCAAACCAGGAGAATACGAGGTACCAAGGGAAGAGTGAGAGAGTAACCAGAAAGAATAGCCAAAATCCAAAAACCAGCAAAACACAGCAGAACAAAGCAGACAGCTAGGACACAAAAGCAATCCCCAGCAAAAAGACTGGCAGAGGGGAAAAGGGGTTTTTAAAACCCCCCCCGCCCAGTCGGGGGGAAATTACTAAAGGTGTTTAAAAGGGTTTTTTTTCCTCATTTCAAAGATTTTAGTTCAAACGGGTTTTTGGAGGAAAAATCTAAGCTTGTGGGCCCCCTTGGGTTACCTTTTAAGAAAAGTGATAGGTTTTAAGAGAAGGGCCTTTTGGTGAAATTCCCTTGGCAAGTGAGGGGGAAGCGCCGGTCTTGGTTACCCCTGGGCCTCCCCCCCGGTGGGATTCGGGAAAGGGGGGGAAAGAGAAAGGGGAGAAGAAAGAAAAAGAGAAAGGGGAGAGTTTTTGAATGGGGTTCATGTGTGGGGGTTTTTTTCCCCTGTTTTCACTGACGCAATCACCCGACATTTTCGGGCGGGGTTTTGCTTTGTTCACAGACAGCAATAAATCGAAAATGTGCGGTGGGGGGCCCCTCTGCGTTCCCTGACAGCTTTAGAGGCCCCGTGCACGGAGGGATCTTGTGCAGCCCATGTAAACAAAACAAAAAGGTTATTTTTGTTCTGAAATTTCTTTTAAAATCCCCCAATCTCTCTCAAGTCCTGAATGCCCCAAATGCCCATTCTAATTCCCAAGTATTTAGAAAAAGGCGAGAAATGTAGTTTATAGACTTTTGGATTTAAACCCCTTAGTTTTTCGCTTTCAATGATTCCTTAGCCCTCCGACAGCTAAAGGATCTTTCCCTTTCCCCCCCTGTTTCACACAGAATGAATTCTCACTTGCAACACTTTTTGGGCGTGTCTAAGAGGAAATATTTCCCTGTGGGAGGAGAAAAAAGCTCCTCCATTTCATAAAAATTTCCTTAACAACCAGTATAAACCGCGGCAAGATGATTAAAAACGAAAAAACCCCCTTTAACCCTTTAAGCCCCAAAGCCCCAAACCTGTTGAGGGCTGAACAAAACCCTTTAAAAGGGGCCAGTAGCGAAAGTTCCGGACAGGAATCTGTCCGGTACTAAACTAAAGGGGAATTTATCAGTACTCACAAGATTTTATCAATGAGAATGGGTGGGTCAGGAAAGGGTTCATAAAGGTCATTTTTAATTGCGGTCTTAAAATTTTGTCGGAAACCTTTTTTTTTTTTGTCTGTGGTCACCTTAAAAGTTGGAAAATCCCGCCAAAAACCCTTAAGGAAAGCTTCCCCCTGTTCATATTACTTGGGGGAACGGAATTTTAATTTTGCAACCCCCTCCTAAACAAAACCCCCAAACAAACCACCCTCAAGCTGCCCGCCCGTGTCCCTTTAATTTTTGCTGAGGAAAGTATGTACCAAAAAAAACCCTTCCCTCCCCCCGGAAATGTGCGCAAGTTTTGGGTTGTGGGCAAAACTGGAAAAAAAAAAGGAATTACTTTCATAGCAAAAAACCCCAATATATCTCTATTAAACAAATTGCTTCAAAAACTCATTCACCAAAGGCTCTTTAAAAGGGGCCCGGCCACAATTTAATTTACTTAAAAGGGGGATGTGAAATACCAAAAGGAAACCATCCGTATTTTTCCAAAAATATGGAGCTGCTATGAAGGTGTCTCTGGACTCTGCTGCAGGAAATTTTTGCCCGTATTTTGTTATAGTTTCTATGCTGAAATTTGGGTCAAAACCAATGATATTTCACCTCTAAAGCAAGTGACTGGACTTCTCACAACCCCTGTGCATTGCAAATATTCCACATTCGGTGTCGGACTGGCCCACATGGATTTCAATCTGTGGCAAATTGGTGACATGTGATTTACAGTTGAAACCAGAAGTTTCCATTTCACTATAAAGTACAGGGAAAAAAACCCCAAACTGCAGGTTTTTTCCCCCCCTCTATATAAAAGCCCCCCTCGCAAGGGTTTTTTTTTCTTCTGACATGAAATTCCCAAAAAAACCCTTTCCCCCTTTTGGGTCAATTAGAAACCAAAATTATTTATATTTGCCAAATGCCAGAATAATGAGAGAGAATTTTTAAGGCATTTTTATTACTTTCTGCAAAGTCAGCATTTTTCATACACTGCGATTACTCTGCCTTTACACAATTTGGGACCGCCCATATGATGAGGTCAGGTCTTTGGAAGCTTCTGATAGGTTTATAGGCAACATCTGAGTTAATTAGAGACACAGCTGTGGATGTTTTTTAAGCACACAGGAAACACACTGCTTCTGTGTGTAACATCATGGGAAAGTCTAAAGAAGTCAGCCAAGATATCAGGAAGAGAATTGTGGACTTGCAGAAGTCTAGATCATCCTTGGGTGCAATATCCAGATACCTGAAGGTGCCTTATTCATCTGTACAAACAATTATACATAAGTGCAAACAAGAAGGGAATGTCCAGCCATAAAACCGTAGGAAAGGAGACAGGTTTGTGTCTCAGAGAGGGAACATGCTTTGGTCCAACATGTGCATATCAACCCAAAAACCAGCAAAAGACCTTGTGAAGATGGGGCGGAAGTGGTAAGGTTGTGTCATTATCCACAGTGAAACGACTACTGTATTAACATGGGCTGAAAAGCCGCTCTGCCTGGAAGAAGCCATTACTCGAAAAGAAACCTATAAAACCCAGATTAATGTTTGCAAATGCACAGTAACAAAGACCTACATTTTGGAGACATGTCCTGTGGTCTGAAGAAACTAAAATGGAACTGTTTGGCCATAATGACCATTGTTATGTTTGGAGGAAAAAGGGAGAAGCTTGGAAGCCTAAGAACACAATCCCAACTGTGAAACATGGGGGTGGCCGCATCATGTTGTAGGGTTGTTTTGCTGCTGGAGGGACTGGTGCACTTCACAAAATAGATGGAATCATGAGGAAAGAAGATTATGTGGCAGTACTGAAGGAACATCTTAAGACATCAGCCATGAAGTTACAACTTGGGTGGAAATGGGTCTCCAAATGGACAATGACCTGAAGCTACTGCCAAACTGGTTACAAAGTGGTTTAAGGAGAACCAAGTCCATGTTTTGGAGCGCCCATCACAAAGCCCTGATCTCAATCCTATTGAGAATTTATGGGCAAAGCTGAAAAGGCCGGTGTGAGCAAGGCGACCTCCAAACATGGCTCAGTTCTGTCAGGAAGAAGGGGCCAAAATTTCTATTGTGAGAAGCTTGTGGAAGGATCCAAAACGTTTGAACCAAGTCATAGAGTTTAAGGGCAAAGCCACCAAATACTAAGGAAATGGATGGAAACTTCTGACTTTGCAGAAAGTAATAAAAATGCCTTAAATATTCTGTATCTCATTATTCTGGCATTTGGCAAATAGATAAACAATTTTGGTTCCTAATTGACCTAAAACAGGGAAAGTTTATTGCACACGGTCCACAGCAGTGACATCATGTACACGGTCCCCCAGGAATTATATCATGTACATGGTCCCCCAGCAGTGACTTCATGCACACGGTCCCCCAGGAATGACTTTGTGTACATGGTCCCCCAGCAGTGACATCATGCACATGGTCCCCCAGCAGTTACATCATGCACATGGGACCCAGCAGTGACTTCATATACACAGTCCCCAGCAATGACATCATGCACACATTCACCCAGCAGTGACATCATGCACACGTCCCCCAGCAGTGACATCATGCACACGTCCCCCAGCAGTGACATCATGCACACGTCCCCCAGCAGTGACATCATGTAGTGACATCATGTACATGGTCCCCAACAGTGAATTCATGTAGGTAGTCCTCAGCAGTGACATCATGGACATGGTCCCCAGCAGTGAATTCATGTAGGTAGTCCCCAGCAGTGACTTCATGTAGATGGTCTCCAGCAGTGATTTCATGCACAGGTCCCCCAGCAGTGACATCATGTACATGGTCCCCCAGCAGTGACATCATGTACACAGACCCCAGCAGTGACTTCATGCACACGTCCCCCAGCAGTGACATATGTACAAATGTCCCAGCAGTTACATTATGCACATGGTACCCAGCAGTGACTTCATATACACAGTCCCCAGCAGTGACATCATGTAGACAGTCCCCAGCAGTGACATCATGTACTCAGTCCCCCCAGCAGTGACATCATGCATATGGTACCCAGCAGTGACATCATGCACACGTCCCCCAGCAGTGACATCATGCACATGGTACCCAGCAGTGACTTAATATAAGGTCCCAGCAATGACATCATGCACACATTCACCCAGCAGTGACATCATGCACACATTCACCCAGCAGTGACATCATGCACATGTCCCCCAGCAGTGACATCATGTACACGGTCCCTCAGCAGTGACATCATGCACACATTCACCCAGCAGAGACTTCATGTACACAGACCCCAGCAGAGACATCATGTACATGGTCCCCCACCACTGTCATCATGTAAACTGTACCCCAGCAGTGAATTCATGTACAGTGACCCCAGCAGTGACATCATGTACTCAGTCCCCCAGCAGTGACATCATGTACTCAGTCCCCCAGCAGTGACATCATGTACTCAGTCCCCCAGCAGTGACATCATGTACTCAGTCCCCCAGCAGTGACATCATGTACTCAGTCCCCCCAGCAGTGACATCATGTACTCAGTCCCCCAGCAGTGACATCATGTACTCAGTCCCCCAGCAGTGACATCATGTACTCAGTCCAGAACTACACTTTTATCTTACAATGCCTCGTTTGCCGGATGTTCCATGTACAGACACTGAACAAGCATGTATACCTCACACTCACCTGTGCTCACAATTGTTTAGCGCTCACATTTTCCAGGACTCCCTGCTTGCTCTGCTGATGTACTAATCTCACAGCGTCACACGTCTGAAGGCTCATGCTCGTCAGTTGCTATGTTAACACTTCTGCACAGTTCATATATCCCATGCCCCCTCTGCTTGTTCAGTGTCTGATCCAGCGACGCCACATCAGCAGAGCATGCCCTGTACAAACATGAAACCAGGCGGCTCACAGGACACGTGAACTGTGAATCTTGCCGCACGGTCGTAGTTGACGTTGGGAAAATAATTAAAGCAACAGAGAAAATTTCTTATCTAAAGCCCGACTTTCATTTTAATAGAAAAACTTGAAAGTCGCAGCTTTTTGTAGCGTCTTCCCACTTTTGACCTTTGTAATGCAAATTCTCCGATAGCGGTTTACGCATTTGTATACATTAATAGTGAACTCATGCGAAAAAACCACAAAGAGCGTTTTTTTTTTTCTCCAACAGAGAATTAGCATAGCCGCAATATTTTTTTTTCCGCCGAGCGTATTATTAACTATGTTCTTGTGTGAAACTAAATATAATAGCAATTATTTAAATTTATTCATAGAGCACAATGCAATTATAGAATGAAATCAATACGGCTTTTTAACTGTGGGCGACGGACGTGTCTAAACCGCACTCGTCTCGTCAACGAAACACGGGGCAGGCTCGATAGATCATTGGAATGAAAACCTCATATCCACGTAGATTCGCAGGTAGCTGCATGGCTTCACATATAGCCCGCCATTAATCTGTGCACGACGGAAGGTAATTGTCTAGTGGTGGTGGGGTGTTAAACGGTGGCTCGCTATGGAGATTGGCGTCTTTGAAGGGGGAATCTGAGGCAATGGTGCACTGCGAGTAGGCGGCATCAGTAGAATATGGAGAGGTCGGGGGGGCTGCCGGTCTAATTAGGCTGCAATATTTTAATTGCCGTTCGGCTTTGTAGCCATATTCTTTTTGCTGCTTGGTTAGTAAGGTGAGTCAAATACAGGCAGTCCCCGGGTTATGAACAAGATAGGGACTGTAGGTCTGTTCTTAAGTTGAATTTGTATGAAAGTAGGGACAGGTATATTTATTACATGTAACTCCAGCACAAAAGGTTTTTTCTTTTTAGTTTCAGACAGTGCAGTGAAGTGTTCTTACATTTGCTTTGTAGTCTGTGCCCCTGTTATGAAGATTTCACCTCATTTTCACCTCATGTGCTGCTGTGGCATGCTGGAACTTGTCATTCCACAGCTACTATCTGCTGTGGAACATGGAACTACAAGTGCCAGAATGCCCCATAAGTCTCTGTTTGTAATTAAGGGACAGATGTAAGTCATTTTCACCTCATGTGCTCCTCTGGCATGCTGGAACTTGTCGTTCCACAGCTACGGTCTGCTGTGAAACATGGAACTAAAAGTGCCAGCATGCCCCATAAGTCTCCGTTTGGAACTAGGGGGACAGATGTAAGTCGGAACGGTGTAAGTCGAGGACTGCCTGTACATCACATACCTGACAGGTAATGATTTGGTTCACTGTATGGTAAGCATCAAGGAGGAGGCTCCCTGCATTGGACCCCTACTTTTGCTATGGTTCCCAAATGATCCCGAAAGGTGCTTACTAATTCTGCCTCTAAGTGACAACTGTTTCTGTAATAATAAATACAGGGGGTCCTCGACTTACACCGTTCCGACTTACATCCGTCCCCTAGTTACAAACGGAGACTTATGGGGCACGCTGGCACTTGTAGTTCCATGTTCTAAAGCAGATAGTAGCTGTGGAGTGACAAGTTCCAGCAGGCCACAGCAGCCACATGAGGTGAAACCTTCTTAACAGCGGCACAGCAGGAAAACAAATGTAAGAACCCTTCCTTGCACTATCCAAAACTAAGAAAACCCTTTTGTTCTGGAGTTACATGTAATAAATCTACCTGTTCTCTCTTACATGCAAATTCAGCTTAAGAACAAACCTACAGTCCCTATCCCGATCGTAACCCAGGGGGAGGCCTGTAAATTATATGTTCATGAAATGGTGTCCCCCGAGAGGCGAATTTTGTAAGGGACATTTTGGGATCATTTGGGGGAAAAGCAAAAAAAAAGGGGGAGGGGTCCAATACAGGGAGCCTGCCCCCTTTTGGGTTTTTTACCAACAGTGAACCAAATCATTTCCTGTTTTGGTTTTGTGAAAGTATAGGGTTATATGAGGGAGAAGGGTGTGTGATAAAAGGGGAAGGAAATAATTTTTTTGATCCCTTGCTGATTGTGTAACTTTTCCCACTGACAAAGATTTGAACATTTTATAATTTTTAAAGGGGAGGGTTTTTTTTAACATTTAGGATAAATATTCCCAAAATAAAATCCAAAAAGTCACATTGTATAAAATTTTATAAAAATTTTTTGCATTTTGCTGGAGAGAAATAAGTATTTGATCCCCTTAACCAAAAAATTAAGAGTTCTGGTATTAAAGAAAAAACAATTTTAAAGGGTCCTTTAAAACCCCAACTTAAATTTCCCCGCAAATAAAGACCGGCTAAGGGTAAACGAGAAAAGGGGAGCTCACCCTTTGGGAAGTATAGTCGTAAAACTCTTTGGGATAAAACCCTCCCAATCCGGGGACCATGGCACCCGACAAATGGTTGACCCACAGAGGGGGAAAGGATTGGCACCAGTGGAAGTGTAGAAAAAAATTCCAAAAGGGTTTTTTTTTTAAATAAACTTTAAAAAAACGCCCCAATAGAGCCCAGGGGAAAACAAAAGGCACATATGAGACAGACAAGGGGGGGTGATTAGCGACCCGCGTTTTCCGGGCTTAATTCAGCCCTTAGTCATAAACTACAATTTTGAACATGCAACCTCCCTCTTTATAGTGCCAAAAAAAACCCCAAATATTTAATAATTCATAACTATTAACCCCCACCTGAAATAGGGGATCTTTCAAGTATTGTGGGCCCGGGAAAACCAGGACGGGGCCGCTGTTCCGCTAAAAAGGGAAACAGGAAACGGAAGTGGGACCCCCAAGGGAAACCCGGGGGTTCCAAATTTCCGGGAAAGGTTGGGGAACCGGGGAAAAAAAAACAGTCCTAGAAAAGTGTGGTTTCAAAGGGGGGGAGGAGGAAACGCACCCAACATGGGCCCCATGATGGGGAACGGGGGGAACCAGAGTGCAAAGACAACCCCGGGAAAACGCGTGCACAAAACACCCGGAAAATAAAAAAAAACAAATGTCCGGGCGGGGGGGGCGTCGCGTTTTTTCCCTGTAAAATGGGCCCGGGGGCCCCCCAGGGGGATGATAAAAAATTTTATAATGGTATTATACGTAGGGGGGGAAACACCCAAATTTTATAGGTATGGGGCCCAATTAAAACAAAGGCATTCTAAGAAAGGGGGGAAAATATGGGGGAATAAAAACAAAAAAACTAAAAAAAAGAAGAGGATAAACAAGGAATATCTGCAAAAATTTTTAAATTTAAATTTTTAGAAAAACCCCAAACAACTAAAGTGATACGATTATCTCGGCCGCCCTACAGCACTACGTTCCAAACCGAAAACCCCTAGTTTCATATAATAAAGTTGATATTATTTTTTTTCATTCTTATGGTGACGGATTTTTTTGCAACACAAATTTTTTTTTCTTATAACAACCCTTTTATCTCCCAAATTTGGGGTGTATCAATGGGGGGCAAAACATTCCCCCCTCTTTGCCAACCTCACAGTTTCTTGGGGGGATTTACAATATTTATTTTCAGAAACGAATCCTTTTATTTAAGATGTTGGGGAAAGGTACGGCAGGTACAAAACGATGACCCCCCTCCTCATTTGGGGGGGTGATGTACCTTTCCGTACATAATTTTGGGCCACTATTCCCCAACAATAAACCCCTTTTAAAACCCTTAGATTCACTTTTTGAATTCAAAATGTCATACAACATTCTTAGGATTTAAACTTACAGGAAAATTTTTCCCCCCAAAAAACCCCCAAAATTTTAAACCAAAAACCATTTTTGGAAAAGAATCACAAAGTGGGCCCCAAAACCCCCCAAATCCTAAAAATTCTTTTAAGAGTTTCCCCCCCCAAAAAATTTCCCAAAAAGGCTATTTCCCGGTGGGGGGGAATACATCCGAGCAAAACGTAATTGTAGGGGCCTTCTTCAGTTTTCAGGGAACAAAATATTATCCCAAACAAAACCCCAAATTTTAAAGGGGGTTTTCCAAATTGGAAAAACCTTTAAAAAGGGGTTCCAAAATTGTGGGAAAAAACTACCAGAAAGACTTATTGGCAAACAATTCTATACGTTAAAGAAGAGGCAAGGGGAGAATTTGGAAAAAGGGACAAATTGGGTTTTTTGGATTAGATCAAAGTCCCTCTTTTGGGGAAAAATTTAAAAAATCATCTTAAAATAAATTACCGTTTTTAAAAAAAAAATGAAAACAATTTAATTTTCCAAACTTCTAAGGGTTGGGGGCAAATAAGGGGGGGAAATTTTAAAACCATTGGGGGGAAATTTTTTTATAAAATAATCGGTTTACAAAATTTACCACCCCCATAAACCCCAATTGGGTTTGGGCAAAAGGTTTATTTCAATGCAACAGGGGGGAAAAGTGGGTTTTTGGGGGGGGGTTCCAAAAATTTAAATTAAAATTTCTTTTTAATTTCCCGACTTTCTCCCCTTACAAACGATTAAAGGGTTTTATCCCAAATTTTAAAAAATCCCACCATGGGGGTTTTAAAGTACTTTTGTTGGGACCCTTGCAATCTCATCTATTGGGCAAGTACCATCAGGAACTGAAAACTCCTTCTTAGAGGGAAACCCTTTGGGGACAATTTAAAAAATTTAAAAGTTTTAAAAAAAATTTAAAAAATCCAATGTAGCTCAACACTTCATAATAAACATTTAAAAAACCAACAACCCCAAAGGGCCCCAGAGTTTTAGCTATAGAAAATGGGCCCCAAACCTATAGAGGTGGGGATTTGGGAGTATTTTTTTGCGAGATAGGGGGGGCGTAAATTTGGATTTTTTGTTTTTCAACGCATCCTCCCAATGGGTAAAATGCGGGGGGCCGGGGAAACCATTTTATCACTTGGGAGTTGTTGTGTTTTTCCCCCAAATGTATTTTCAATTTTTGGGGGATATTCCCTTTTTTATCCTCTTCATTTTTTTGTTTTTTTTTTTTTTTTTATTCCCATATTTTTTCCCCCCTCTTTTGGGTGCTTTTCTTTTAATTAAGGGGGCCCACTACCTTTTCAAATTGTGATTTTTTCTACCTTTTATAAACCATTTAGAAATTTCTTTATCATACCCTTTGGGGGGGGGCCGCTGGCATTACCAAAGACAACGCGACGCCCGGGCCCCGGGGGCCCTTTTTTGTTTTATGTCCGGTGTATTGTGCTGCGCTTCCCCGGTGTGGGGTTTCACTCTGGTTCCCCCCCTTGCATATAGGGTCATGTTGGGATGCGTTCTATTTTCACCAAAGGACAACACACGTCTAGGTACTGTGTGTTTCCCGGGTTGGGATCATTTCCGGTAATTGGGGAAAGCAAAGGGCTCTTGGTACCCTTCCGGTTTTTTGTTTCCGGTTTTGGGGGAACGAGGGGGGGAAAAATCCTGGTTGCCCGGCCCCAAACATATCTTGCAAACTTGCTTTTTCAAAGGGGTGTATAGTTATTTTAAATTTTGTATATATGTGAAATTTTTTTTTTTATAAGGGGAGGTTGGGCATGTTCAAATTGGGAGCTTTGACTAAGGGCTGAATTAAAAACCCCAAACCGTCCGTCATCACCCCCCTTTTCTGTCTGAAATTTCGTGCACGTTTGTTTTTCCCTTGGGGGGGTCAAATTTTGGCTGATTTTTTAAAAGAAAATTTTCAAATAAATCATTTGGGGAATTTTTTCTACACTTCCACTGGTGCCAATCCATTTCCTCTGTGAGAAAAAACCCGGCTGCCCTTTAAAAAAGCACCCTTCATAAAAAAACTCCTGTCCACAGGGCCCCAATCAGTCGGGCTCAACCTTAAAAACTTGGGGGGAAAACCAATAGAGCTTTCTAAAGGGTGTCCCCCAAAAACAAGATCATAGACCTGCAAAACGGAATGGGCTACAAAACCCCCTACCAAAAATTTAAAAGGGTTTTGGTTTTCTTCAAACCAATTAGAGCTCCTAATCAACGCGTTAACCCGCATTAGGAAAAAACTGCCTTTAAAGGGTGCTTTCAACCCCGGTGCATTTAATTTTGTTTTTTTTAAGGGTTTTTTGTGGGGGGAAATGCAAAAGCATTAATTTCTGTGCCCTTCTGGGGAAAAAAAACGCTCCCAAAAAATGGGGGGGCCAAAAATGAACCAAAAAAGCACGTGTTTAAAGCACTCCCAAATAGGGGCTCCAGTACAGAACTCAATTAGTCAGACTCTAACCCTTACAACAAAGGGCAAAACCAAAGGGGCTTTCTAAGGATGTCACGGACAAGATCATAGACCTGCACAAAGCTGGAATGGGCTACAAATCCCCCTACCAACAATTAAGAGTTCTGGTCACTACAGACCAGTTAGATGCTCCTAATCAACGCGTTACCTGCATTAGAAACAGCTGTCTTAAGGGTTCTTTCACACGGTGCATTTTTTTAAATGTTTTTATTAATGTGTTTTTTGTGCGGAAATGCATAGCATTAATTTCTGTGCCCTTCTGCACAAAAAACGCTCCAAAAAATGTGCCAAAAATGAACCAAAAATGCACCGTGTGAAAGCACTCTAAATAGACTCCAGTACAGAGACTCAATTAGTCAGACTGTAACCTCTACAACATGGGCAAGACCAAAGAGCTTTCTAAGGATGTCAGAGACAAGATCATAGACCTGCACAAAACTGGAATGGGCTACAAAACCATAAGTAAGACGCTGGGTGAGAAGGAGACGACTGTTGGTGCAATAGTAAGAAAATGGAAGAAATACAAAATGACTGTCAATCGACATCGATCTGGGGCACCAGGCAAAATCTCACCTCGTGGGGTGTCCTTGATGATGAGGAAAGTGAGATTTCAGCCTAAAATTACACAGGGGGAACTTGTTAATGACCTCAAGGCAGCTGGGAGCACAATCACCAAGAAAACCATTGGTAACACATTACGCCTTAATGGTTTAAAATCCTGCAGTTCCCACAAGGTCCCCCTGCTCAAGAAGGCGCATGTGCAGGCCCGTCTGAAGAAGGCGCATGTGCAGGCCCGTCTGAAGAAGGCGCATGTGCAGGCCCGTCTGAAGAAGGCGCATGTGCAGGCCCGTCTGAAGAAGGCGCATGTGCAGGCCCGTCTGAAGAAGGCGCATGTGCAGGCCCGTCTGAAGAAGGCGCATGTGCAGGCCCGTCTGAAGGCGCATGTGCAGGCCCGTCTTACACAATCAGCCAGTGATCAAATAATTATTTCCTTCCCTGTATGTCCTGATTGGCCCTATAGACTAGGGCTCTTCTCATGATACATCTTATGGCTGTGTGGAGGAAAGCAGTAAGACTGGACTGTTTATGTGGGACACTGTTGGAGGTATGGTTGATTAGGGGTAACTTTTACTGGCACTACTATGTGTGGGGGCAGTCTTATAGAGTTTTTTTTTGTGGCACTATTATAGTAGCCATTTGCTGGCACTAGTGTTTATGGGGCAGTCTGCTGGCACTAATGTTTATGGGGCAGTCTGCTGGCACTATTGTTTATGGGGCACTGTGCTGGCACTATTGTTTATGGGGCAGTCTGCGGGCACTATTGTTCTATGGGGCAGCCTGCGGGCACTATTGTTTATGGGGCAGTCTGCGTGAACTATTGTTTATGGGTCAGACTGCAGGCACTAATGTTTATGGTGCAGTCTGCTGGCACTATTGTTTATGGGGCAGTCTGCTGGCACTATTGTTTATGGGGCAGTTTGCTGGCACTATTGTTTATGGGGCAGTCTGCTGGCACTATTGTATTATGGGGCAGTCTGCTGGCACTATTGTTTATGGAGCAGTCTGCTGGCACTAATGGTTATGGGGCAATCTGCTGGCACTATTGTTTATGGGGCAGTTTGCTGGCACTATTGTTTATGGGGCAGCCTGCTGGCACTATTGTTTATGGGGCAGTCTGCTGGCACTATTGTTTACGGGGCAGTCTGCTGGCACCAGTGTTTATGGGGCAGTCTGCTGGCACTATTGTTTATGGGGCAGTCTGCTGGCACTATTGTTTATGGGGCAGTCTGCTGGCACTATTGTTTATGGGGCAGTCTGCTGGCACTATTGTTTATGGGGCACTTTGCTGGCACTATTGTATATGGGGGCAATCTGCTGGCACTAATGTTTATGGGGCAGTCTGCTGGCACTATTGTTTATGGGGCAGTCTGCGGGCACTATTGTTTATGGGGCAGTCTGCTGGCACTATTGTTTATGGGGCAGTCTGCGGGCACTATTGTTTATGGGGGCAGTGTGCGGGCACTATTGTTTATGGGGCAGTCTGCTGGCACTATTGTTTATGGGGCAATCTGCTGGCACTATTGTTTATGGGGGCAGTCTGCTGGCACTATTGTTTATGGGGGCAGTCTGCTGGCACTATTGTTTATGGGGCAATCTGCTGGCACTATTGTTTATGGGGCAGTCTGCTGGCACTATTGTTTATGGGGCAGTCTGCTGGCACTATTGTTTATGGGGCAGTCTGCTGGCACTATTGTTTATGGGGGCAGTCTGCTGGCACTAATGGTTATGGGGCAATTTGCTGGCACTATTGTTTATGGGGCAGTCTGCTGGCACTATTGTTTATGGGGCAGTCTGCTGGCACTATTGTTTATGGACAGTCTGCTGGCACTAATGTTTATGGGGCAGTCTGCTGGCACTAATGTATATGGGGCAGTCTGCTGGCACTATTGTTTAGGGGGCAGTCTGCTGGCACTAATGTTTATGGGGCACTGTGCTGGCACTATTGTTTAAAGGGGTTGTCTGCGGGCACTATTGTTTATGGGGCAAGCTGCTGGCACTATTGTTTATGGGGCAAGCTGCTGGCACTATTGTTTATGGGGCAGTCTGCGGGCACTATTGTTTATGGGGCAGTCTGTGGGCACTATTGTTTATGGGGCAGTCTGCGGGCACTATTGTTTATGGGGCAGTCTGCGGGCACTATTGTTTATGGGGCAATCTGCTGGCACTATTGTTTATGGGGCAGTCTGCGGGCACTATTGTTTACGGGGCAGTCTATTGGCACTGTTGTTTATGGGACAGTCTGCGGGCACTATTGTTTATGGGGCAGTTTGCGGGCACTATTGTTTAGGGGGCAGTGTGTGGGCACTATTGTTATGGGGCAGCCTGCTGGCACTATTGTTTATGGGGCAGTCTGCTGGCACTATTGTTTATGGGGCAGTCTGCGGGCACTATTGTTTATGGGGCAGTCTGCTGGCACTATTGTTTATGGGGGCAGTCTGCGGGCACTATTGTTTATGGGGGAAGTCTGCTGGCACTATGTTGTTTATGGGGCAGTCTGCTGGCACTATTGTTTATGGGGCAATCTGCTGGCACTATTGTCTATGGGGCAGTCTGCTGGCACTAATGGTTATGGGGCAATTTGCTGGCACTATTTGTTTATGGGGCAGTCTGCTGGCACATATGTTTATGGGGCAGTCTGCTGGCACTATTGTTTATGGGGCAATCTGCTGGCACTATTGTTTATGGGGCAATCTGCTGGCACTATTGTTTATGGGCAGTCTGCTGGCACTAATGTTTCTTGGGCAGTCTGCTGGCACTATTGTTTTATGGGGCAGTCTGCTGGCACTATTGTTTATTGGGCAGTCTGCTGGCACTATTGTTTATGGGGCAGTCTGCTGGCACTATTGTTTATGGGGCAGTCTGCTGGCACTATTGTTTATGGGGCAATCTGCTGGCACTAATGTTTATGGGGCAGTCTGCGGGCACTATTGTTTATGGGGCAGTCTGCTGGCACTATTGTTTATGGGCAGTCTGGGGCACTATTGTTTATGGGGCATCTGCGGGCACTATTGTTTTATGGGGCAGTCTGTGGCACTATTTTATGGGGCAGTCGCTGCTGGCACTATTGTTTATGGGGCAGTCTGCTGGCACTAATTGTTTATGGGGCATCTGCGGGCACTATGTTTATGGGGCAGTCTGCGGGCACTATTGTTTATGGGGCAGTCTGCTGGCACTAATGGTTATGGGGCAATTTGCTGGCACTATTGTTTATGGGGCAGTCTGCTGGCACTAATGGTTATGGGGCAATTTGCTGGCACTATTGTTTATGGGGCAGTCTGCTGGCACTATTGTTTATGGGGCAGTCTGCTGGCACTATTGTTTATGGGGCAATCTGCTGGCACTATTGTTTATGGGGCAGTCTGCTGGCACTATTGTTTATGGGGCAGTCTGCGGGCACTATTGTTTATGGGGCAGTCTGCTGGCACTATTGTTTATGGGGCAGTCTGCTGGCACTATTGTTTATGGGGCAGTCTGCGGGCACTATTGTTTATGGGGCAGTCTGCTGGCACTATTGTTTATGGGGCAGTCTGCTGGCACTATTGTTTATGGGGCAGTCTGCGGGCACTATTGTTTATGGGGCAGTCTGCTGGCACTATTGTTTATGGGGCAGTCTGCTGGCACTATTGTTTATGGGGCAATCTGCTGGCACTATTGTTTATGGGGCAGTCTGCTGGCACTATTGTTTATGGGGCAGTCTGCGGGCACTATTGTTTATGGGGCAGTCTGCTGGCACTATTGTTTATGGGGCAGTCTGCGGGCACTATTGTTTATGGGGCAATCTGCTGGCACTATTGTTTATGGGGCAGTCTGCGGGCACTATTGTTTATGGGGCAGCCTGCTGGCACTATTGTTTATGGGCAGTCCTGCTGGCACTATTGTTTATGGGGCAGTCTGCGGGCACTATTGTTTATGGGGCAATCCTGGCACTATTGTTTTAGGGGCATCTGCGGCACTATTGTTTATGGGGCAGTCTGCGGGCAGTATTGTCTATGGGGCAGTCTGTGGGCACTATTGTTTATGGGGCAGTCTGCTGGCACTATTGTTTATGGGGCAATCTGCTGGCACTATTGTTTATGGGGCAGTCTGCTGGCACTATTGTTTATGGGGCAGTCTGCTGCACTAATGGTTAAGGGGGCAGTCTGCTGGCACAATTGTTTATGGGGCAGTCTGCAGGCACTATTGTTTTATGGGGCAATCTGCGGGCACTAATTGTTTATGGGCAGTCTGCTGGTACTATTGTTTATGGGGCAGTCTGCGGGCACTATTGTTTAATGGGCAATCTGCTGCACTATTGATTTATGGGGCAGTCTGCGGGCACTATTGTTTATGGGGCAGTCTGCTGGCACTATTGTTTATGGGGCAGTCTGCGGGCACTATTGTTTATGGGGCAGTCTGCGGGCACTATTGTTATGGGGCAGTCTGCGGGCACTATTGTTTATGGGGCAGTCTGCGGGCACTATTGTTTATGGGGCAGTCTGCTGGCACTAATGGTTATGGGGCACTGTGCTGGCACTATTGTTTTTGGGGCAGTCTGCTGGCACTATTGTTTATGGGGCAATGTGCTGGCACTAGTGTTTATGGGGCAGTCTGCGGGCACAATTGTTTATGGGGGCGGTCTGCTGGCACTATTGTTTATGGGGCAGTCTGCTGGCACTATTGTTTATGGGGCAGTCTGCGGGCACAATTGTTTATGGGGCAGTCCGCGGGCACTCTTTCTTATGCGGCAGTCTGCGGGCACTATTGTGTTGGGGGCAGTCTGCGGGCACTATTGTTTATGGGGCAGTCTGCTGGCACTATTTTTTATGGGGCAGTCTGCTCGCACTATTGTTTATGGGGCAGTCTGCTCGCACTATTGTTTATGGGGCAGTCTGCTGGCACTAATGGTTATGGGGCAATTTGCTGGCACTATTGTTTATGGGGCACGCTCAACGGGGGAGCGTTAGAACAGATTTAGATGTTTTTAGGGGGGACCGTCAAGTTGGTAATTCAAGGAAAAAAACATCAAAAGTCTGGTTCATCATTACATTCTTATTAAGCTCATCAGATAGTTTGTTAAAACTGCTTTTACTACTATACATCCTTATCGAAGTATCAGATATCTCTCACACAGCTTTCCTTGAGACAGATGCAGCTAGAAGCAAGAGATTCAAGGCCTTCCTCCTCCCCCTAGATGATACAGAGAAGAGTTTGGGATTGTGTCATATCAGCTAATGCTTCATACGTACATGCAAATTATAACTTGTCGCTTAGCAGCCACCAATTAACCAATCATGTAGTGATAGAATAGTCATGTGATTAAAAAGTTCTATTGGAATGTAATTTACTGTGATTAAACTTCAGATTCATGTCCCAAACGGAAGTGTGGGTCATATTTCTCGAGCTCCGGCTGTCGGCAGTAATAATAATAATATAATTCGGAGGAGGCATTTAATTGGATAAAGGAGTAATTTCAATACCTGATTTAATCATCTTGACACTGGCACTATTGTTTATGGGACAGTCTGCTGGCCCATATGTTATCCAATAGAATATATTCTGCATAACTTTACATGTCTTACATGTAAAGTTACAAGTTTTAAAAGTTTTTATTAACAATAAATTTTAATAGATTAATGGTAAAATAATGGGTACTTAAAGGGGTTGTCTCACTACAAGGATCACTGCTTTTTATGTTAAAGATCTTGCAAAAACAAATCACTGCAATATGTGTCCATTAACAGTGTCCTACCTATTCCTAGATATCCCCTCTTGTATGGGCTGCATCAGCTCCTCAGATCGCTATAGCTACAGACCTGTTTGATCTCTCCTGATAGGCTGCCAGCACTGGTCGCTATAGCTACAGACCTGTTCTCTCTCTCCTGATAGGCTGCCAGCGCTGGTCACTATAGCTACAGACCTGTTCTCTCTCTCCTGATAGGCTGCCAGCACTGGTTGCTATAGCTACAGACCTGTTCGATCTCTCCTGATAGGCTGCCAGCACTAGTTGCTATAGCTACAGACCTGTTTGATCTCTCCTGATAGGTTGCCAGCACTAGTTGCTATAGCTACAGACCTGTTTGATCTCTCATGATAGGCCGCCAGCACTGGTTGCTATAGCTACCTACCTGTTGGATCTCTTTTGATAGGCTCTCAGTGCTGGTCGTTATAGCACCAGTCCTGGTGTCCTCAGCAGCTCATCACTGCAGACCAGTAGAAGCCAGTAAACAGGCCCCTAAATTCAAACGTTCGATGTAGCGAGACAACCTCTTTAAATTAACATTGACTACAGTTGGATCTAGTTCATTTTAGCAATAGTATATTGTAGAATCAAAAATACCGTGCACACAAGCTTTTAAATACCGGGACTGTTGCGCTTGCCCGTCATACCTGATGAAGCGTGGAATGATTCATGTGAAACGCGTAGTCATTTACCCTGTGACCTAAGTTGTTTTAATGTTTTAATCGAAGTTTTCATGCATGTTGTGAGTGCATGGTGTGTGCAATGCTCGTTAACTAAAAAAAGGCAAATAGACATACTGTATATAGTTGCCTTTTTAGAACATCACTAAAGTGAACCCCAACTATTACATAGATGTTACACCTGCTCCCTAGCCAGCCCCTGTGCGCTTCATATATTGTATAGTTTCATACATACTGTCGTATTCTACACTCCTCTATTAGAACTGACGGCGCCAATTTTCATAAATGTCGCCCTAAATTTCCCAGACTGCAGATCACCAGAGCAGATACTGCACAGTCAGGAACTGCTGAGAGAGTGAGCTCAGAAGACTTGAGTCTAGAGAACAGCATTGGCTATACAGTACATTGCGGTTTTTGGCGCGCTTTTTGCCGCGTTTTCGGCGCAGTTTTTGTCCTGGCTATTAATGTGTATGGGTGAAAACCTCGTGGAAAACCTCATTCAAAACCTCGCCGAGAAAGGTATGTTCACACGACGTTTTGGATCCGTTTTTTCACTAGAAGAAAAAACACATTGAAAACTGCATCCAAACTGCATCCCAAAAAAACGCATCCAAAAAAGCATCAGCTGCTGCGTTTTTGGATACGTTTTGCATGCGTTTTTGATGTATTTTTTTATGCATTTTTCGGATCCGTTTTTCAATATATGTACACAGGTTGTAGTTTGAAAAGGTAGAATCTTGTAATATACTTTACCCTTACATATGTAATATACTAAATCGGGTCTCATTTGATCTAGAAGAACTGTTTGAACTTTAGTAACCTAATGACCTACATTAGGAAGCCCACTAAGGGGCGCTCACAGCATTTTACATGTGTTTCCTAGGATGCCTATTAGAGGGCGCTATAACTGCAAGCATTTTACATGTGTTTCTTAGGATGCCTAATAGAGGGCACTATAACTGCAAGCATTTCACATGTGTTTCCTAGGATGCCTAATAGAGGGCGCTATAACTGCAATTATTTTACATGTGTTTAATCTTGTAAATCACTTTTTATATAGAATGATATACAAGCAGTTTTTTTTTTAGTATAGAATGGGTATTTATAGAAATTATAGAAGTTTTTACTAATAAATGTATTACTGTTTTAGTGAAATAGTTTATTATAGAATGTTGAGTGGTTTTAGTATTATACTGAAACCACTCAACATTCTATAATAAACTATTTATCTAAAACTTTAATAAATTTATTATTAAAAACTTCTATAATTTACTAAAAACCTGCTTTTATATAATTCAATACATATAAAAGTGATTTATAAGACATGTAAAATGCTGGAAGCGCCCTCTATTGGGCTTCATCTGAAACACATGTAAAATGCTGTTAGGTCCCTATTGGGTCACTAGGTTACTAAAGTTCAAACAGTTCTTCTAGATCAATTGAGACCTCTAGGGGCCGATTTAGTGTATTACACTTCAAATTTTAATCCAATGCGTTTTTCGGATGCGCTTTTTGTATCAAAAGCGCCATGCTCGGCTTCCTCAGGCCCTGCACCAGGCATAACAGTGTATGAGATTTTCCTGGAGTGCCCCTTTAACTCTCCGCAGCTATTATCGCTGCATTGTTAGGAAATAGAACAACATTATTGTACTCTTACAAGGCTTTACCCAAGTTGTAACATATAAAGCTCCATGTAGGATACAATTATTCTGCGTTATGCTTTATTGCCCTATCCTCCCGGCCTCACGAGAACTCCAGATTGAAGCATCGTCTCTGCCGTTCTACATGACATTTCCCTGTTTAAATTACAAATTTATGTCCTCCAAATTAATAAGCGAGCAAAAACTGCTAAACAATGTTCCCATTCTGCACCGAAAGCAGAAAACCAGTGACAGGGTTGTTATATCGACCAAGTGTGAAGTCAACGATTCTTGAAAATGTTCTGATGGGCGAAATTTCGTCTTATTTCTATTTAAAGGCAATCTCCATCTTTTACCATCATGTCTTGTCGGAAATGTCACTAAAGGAAATTTACAGAATACTTTTAGACCCTGTTTGAGTTGTATTTAGCTTATTCTGAGCTCATGGTGGTCCCCCTAATGCACTCAATATCCCATAAGAAGATAGGGCTCAACAATTGGGATGGGATAGGGATCAATAATTCTTTGTTCTGATGTAACAATGCAGACACTTTGCATAGAACCCCGTTACAAAGCTCAGCCAGTGCACGCTACACAGATAGCCAATTGGTTATAATGAGTGCTCTGTAATGCTATCCGTAGATAACAACTGATGACGGCAGTCCTGATGAGAGTCCATTATCATCTTCTCATTTTGAAATTCACATGAGATAAAGTTGAGCAAACCAGCATGGGCCACTGGCCATTATATGTGATAGGCTAGATACCGCTCTCCTGGGATATCAGGCGCAATGTATTTGCGAGGGGAGGTGCACAGACAGTTTCCAGATAGTCTCCAAAAAAATGGGAATATAGCAAGAGAACGAAGAGTGACTTTTAATGACTATATTTACTATTTTGCCATAGGCAAACTTAAACTCTATCAGTTCTCAATCTATAAAGCACTAAAACGTAACTTTTATGATGTATAGCATTAAACCTCTATACACACTATTAAAAACCTGATTTCTAACCTCTCAATTTATCCCTTTCTAATTGTGAAGGAATAACTCCTTTTCTATTATCAAGTCTGGTGGGACACCACCTATTAACAGGGGAACCTTATATATACAGTGATTTACTAGCTCCAATAGGGGATCCCAAGCCTCCTACTTGGGCAGTTGTCCCTAAGCTAATGGACATAAAACATATAAGGTTTCCTTGTGAAACCCTCTGCTGCAGGTGACACTATAGAAAGAGGTGAGAAATCACAAATTAAAATGTCATGCCTGACCTCCCCAACATGTTTCCCCAACTAAATGGCTTCATCAGGGGATAGAGGTTCCCCTGTTAATAGGTGGTGTTCCACAAGACTTGATAATAGAAAAGGAGTTATTCCTTCACAATTAGAAAAGGAAAAATTGAGAGGTTAGAAATCAGGTTTTTAAATAGTGTGTATCGAGGTTAAGTGTTATACATAATAATAGTTAAGTTTTAGTGCTTTATAGATTGAGAACTGATAGAGTTTAAGTTTGCCTATGGCAAAATAGTAAATACGGACAGTTTCCAGGACCCAGAAAACCAAGGTGTAGTAGAGTTTCTTATTTAAATCCAGCACCATGATAAAAAAAATTATACTAAAGCTGTAGGATTTATTAGATTCCAATTAAAATATGATTTCCACAAAAAAATTAAAAACGTAAAATCCATAATTAGCAGATGCATTTCGAGAGACAACCTCTCTTAGTCATTGCTGAGGTTGTCTCTCGAAACGTGTCTGCTAATTATGGATTTTACGTTTTGAATTTTTTGTGGACATCATATTTTAATTGGAATCTAATAAATCCTACAGTTTTAATATAATTTTTCATCCTGCTGCTGGATTTAAATAAGAAACTTTACTACACCTTGGTTTTCTGGATCCTGGAAACTGTCCGTGCACCTTCCCTTGCGAATACATCGCGCCTGATATCCTAGGAGAGTGGTATTTTTTCTGCAAACATTATGTTAAGGGTTTGTCTCACCACACTGTTTCACTGAGCCAAAAGCAGATTCAGATTCATGCATCCTGTCTATTTCTGGTCAGGTTGTGTGTGGTTTTATAGCAGTGATTAGCATATCAGCTCTGTTGTCACATCTCTTATAATAGCACTGACATGAGAGCAGGGGATCTTATCTATGGAGCAGAGAGCTTCAGAGTTCAAAGTAAACAAGCAAAGGAGACTACTTGTTTGAGATAACACACACTGTTCTCAAGCTGCTTGCACTCCAACCTGTGGTGACATCATCGCTGTGTCAGTTAAGACAGAGCCGAGAGAGAAGGGCAGAGCAGGACGGTAACCAGGGAAACCGGTGTGCACACAAAGCAGATAAGACAGAGCAGAGAGAGAAGGGGAGAGCAGGACAGTAACCAGAGAAACCTGTGTGCACTCAGAGCAGAGAGAGAAGGGGAGAGCAGGATGGTAACCAGAGAAACCTGTGTGCACTCAGAGCAGATAAGACAGAGCAGAGAGAGAAGGGGAGAGCAGGACGGTAACCTAGAGAAACCTGTGTGCACTCAGAGCAGATAAGACAGAGCAGAGAGAGAAGGGGAGAGCAGGACGGTAACCTAGAGAAACCTGTGTGCACTCAGAGCAGATAAGACAGAGCAGAGAGAGAAGGGGAGAGCAGGACGGTAACCTAGAGAAATCTGTGTGCACTCCGAGCAGATAAGACAGCATAGAGAGAAGGGCAGAGCAGGACAGTAACCAAGAGAAACCTGTGTGCACTCAGAGCAGATAAGACAGAGCAGAGAGAGAAGGGGAGAGCAGGACGGTAACCTAGAGAAACCTGTGTGCACTCAGAGCAGAGAGAGAAGGGGAGAGCAGGACGGTAACCAGAGAAACCTGTGTGCACTCAGAGCAGATAAGACAGAGCAGAGAGAGAAGAGGAGAGCAGGACGGTAACCAGAGAAACCTGTGTGCACTCAGAGCAGATAAGACAGAGCAGAGAGAGAAGAGGAGAGCAGGACGGTAACCAGAGAAACCTGTGTGCACTCAGAGCAGATAAGACAGAGCAGAGAGAGAAGAGGAGAGCAGGACGGTAACCAGAGAAACCTGTGTGCACTCAGAGCAGATAAGACAGAGCAGAGAGAGAAGGGGAGAGCAGGACAGTAACCAGAGAAACCTGTGTGCACTCAGAGCAGATAAGACAGAGCAGAGAGAGAAGGGGAGAGCAGGACTGTAACCAGACCAAACTGTGTGCACTCAGAGCAGAGAGAGAAGGGGAGAGCAGGACGGTAACCTAGAGAAACCTGTGTGCACTCAGAGCAGAGAGAGAAGGGGAGAGCAGGATGGTAACCTAGAGAAACCTGTGTGCACTCAGAGCAGATAAGACAGAGCAGAGAGAGAAGGGGAGAGCAGGACGGTAACCTAGAGAAACCTGTGTGCACTCAGAGCAGAGAGAAAAGGGGAGAGCAGGACGGTAACCAGAGAAACCTGTGTGCACTCAGAGCAGATAAGACAGAGCAGAGAGAGAAGGGGAGAGCAGGACGGTAACCAGAGAAACCTGTGTGCACTCAGAGCAGATAAGACAGAGCAGAGAGAAAAGGGGAGAGCAGGACGGTAACCAGAGAAACCTGTGTGCACTCAGAGCAGATAAGACAGAGCAGAGAGAGAAGAGGAGAGCAGGACGGTAACCAGAGAAACCTGTGTGCACTCAGAGCAGAGAGAGAAGGGGAGAGCAGGACGGTAACCAGAGAAACCTGTGTGCACTCAGAGCAGAAAAGACAGAGCAGAGAGAGAAGGGGAGAGCAGGACAGTCGGTAACTAGAGAAAACTGTGTGCACAGAGCAGTTAAGAAGACAGAGAGAGAAGGGAGAGGGGGAGGAGAGAGAGAGCGATGGGACAGGATAACCAGAGAAACCTGTGTGACTCAGAGCAGATAAACAGAGCAGAGAGAGAAGGGGAGAGCAGGACGGTAACCAGAGAACAAGTTTCACTCGGAGCAGAGAGTACTGAGAGAGAGAAGAGGAGAGCAGGACGGTAACCAGAAACCTGTGTGCACGCAGAGCAGAGAGAAAAGAGGAGAGCAGGATGGTAACCAGAGAAACCTGTGTGCACTCAGGAGCAAGAGAGAGAAGGGAGAGCAGGACGGTAACCAAGAAAACCTGTGTGCACTCAGAGCAGATAAGACAGAGTAGAGCGAGAAGGGGAGAGCAGGACGGTAACCAGAGAGCAGAGTGTACTCGGAGCAGAGAGTACTCAGAGCAGAGAGAGAAGAGGAGAGCAGGACGGTAACCAGAGAAACCTGTGTGCACTCAAGGAGAGCAGAGCAGAGAATGAAGGAGAGCAGGACGGTAACCAGAGAAACTGTGTGAACTGACAGGAGACCAGAAGAGAGAAGAGGGGAGAGCAGGACGGTAACCAGAGAAAACCTGTGTGCACTCAGAGCAGATAGACGAGAGAGAGAAGGGAGGCGACGGTAACAGAGAAACCTGTTGCATCAGAGCAGATAAGACAGAGCAGAGAAGACGAGGGGTAGCAGGACAGTAACCAGAGAAACCTGTCTGCATTCAGAGCAGATAAGACAGAGCAGAGAGAGAAGGGGATAGCAGGACAGTAACCAGAGAAACCTGTGTGCACGCAGAACAGATAAGACAGAGCAGAGAGAGAAGGGAAGAGCAGGAAGGTAACCAGAGAAACCTGTGTGCACGCAGAACAGATAAGACAGAGCAGAGAGAGAAGGGGTGTCACGGATCACGCCATGGTCCCCTGCCCTGGACCGCCTGTGTGTTGTGCCTTCCTAGTACTTGCCTGTCCTGTTCTGTTGCTTCCTGGGTCCTGTCTGTGCACTGTGCCTCCTAGGGCGTGCGTGCAGCAGCTTCCTGCCTGTTTATTAGTTTCATGTCCTGTGCATCTTCCTCTTCACCTATGACCCCTGGCTATAAGAGGAAGTTCCTGCCTTTGCTCTGGGTCAGTCCATTGTTGCAGTTTGAGCCTCATGCTGAGTCCATCTTGAGTTCCTGCCAGCATCTCAGGTCTGCTGTTGGGGATTTTAACCCCTGAGTTGCTGGTCCAGTTCCTGCTTCCCACCTGAGCTCCTGACCATCCATCCGTCGTGTCTGCTGTCTCTGCACCTGTCCTGTATTCTGTCGTTCTTGTCCAGTACCTGCCATCTCCTGATGTTGCACCTGTTCTGTATCCCTGCTATGTGTACATTTATTCCTCCTGTATCCTGCTGCACATGTTTCCTGTGTTCCTGTATACCACTGCCTGTATTCCTGTCCTGCACCTCGACTGTCACCGCAGGTAGCCATGTCAGGGGTAGCGACCTGGGGGTCCCCGCAGCAAAGTCCATCCCGCTTTGCGGCGGGCTCTGGCGAAGACCAGGGGCCCCTTAGACTCCGCTCCCTGGCGTGGTCCTCCAGCTACCACCTCGCCTGCGGTGATCAGAGGATCCACACCTGGATGTCAGCGGTTGGCGCTTCGGCGTACGTTTGTCATCACCCGACCGTTACAAGGGGAGAGCAGGACGGTAACCAGAGAAACCTGTGTGCACTCAGAGCAGAGAGAGAAGGGGAGAGCAGGACGGTAACCAGAGAAACCTGTGTGCACTCAGAGCAGATAAAACAGAGCAGAGAGAGAAGGGGAGAGCAGGACGGTAACCAGAGAAACCTGTGTGCACTCAGAGCAGAGAGAGAAGGGGAGAACAGGACGGTAACCAGAGAAAACAGGGGGGGGGGGACTCAGAGCAGATAAGACAGAGAAGAGAGAGAAGGGGAGAGCAGGACGGTAACCAGAGAAACCTGTGTGCACTCAGAGTAGAGAGAGAAGTGGAGAGCAGGATGGTTACCAGAGAAACCTGTGTGCACTCAGAGCTGAGAGAGAAGGGGAGAGCGGAAGGGTAACCAGAGAAAACTGTGTGCACTCAGAGCAGATAAGACAGAGAAGAGAGAGATGGGGAGAGCAGGACGGTAACTAGAGAAATCTGTGTGCACTTACAAAATCTCTATTATCTCCTCAACAAAGCCCAGCAATATATTTGGAAAAACTGTTCAGTTACCTGTCCCTACATGTTGAGAGCTAATCTTTACAGTGAGGCAACCCCTTTTAATGCTTACCCAGTCATGATTCTCTTCAGATGAGTCAAAGAGATTGTCCAGGATTTGGAAGAGCATCTGCTTTTCCCCCCAAAAACAGCGCCATCCTTGGATGCAGACTATAGGCCACATGTATGAAAACGGTTTAGATCTAAAAATCACTTTTTTGCCCATAGTAACCTATGGGCAAAAAAGTGAGTTTTAGACTAAAAAAGTTTTCATAGATGTGGCCCTATGTCTGTTATTACAGCTTTCAAGTACATGTGGCTGAGCGGCAATACCAGATGCAACCTGTAGTCAAGGGTGGCACTGTTTAAGGAAAAAGCTGACTTTTGTCAGCTCTAGTGAGTTTTGTATTGATTCTAGCCGGGGAAGTCGTTTCATCCATAGAGCCGAGGACTGATTCCCTTGCACATTTAATCACATGGCTTCGGATTTGCTGATTTAGTATAAAGTAATACTACTGTTGAGCGATGCACTCAGGATACTAATAGATTTTTAAAATGTTACTTTTCCAGTGCAGTGCAGGGAAATCAATAGGTAACATCTTATAAGGGTAATTGTATACCTGGGTTATCTGTCCTATGTTTTGGAGCTGTCTAGTCTATTGATTAGTACATCTGTATTGGTAATAATGGGATTGATAGATTGCTGACAATGCCTCTTTATAAAGTACACCGCCACTTGTTTAATTCATGGGTTGCGGGAGCTCGACACAACACGGTGGAGGGAGGAGAGTTTTGATGAATTTTTGATGTTTTTGGCTTGTTTTATTGTGTAACTCCAGAGAATGGAACTGACTGCAGAGCGTTTATAGACTCATAGCTGGAAGTATATGGGGGGCAGGGTGGTCACTGACGGCAGAGGAGCTCTGTACAGGATGTGTGTATGGGCCCTACAAAACCACACCAGAAAAATAATACAAAAAAAGCACATGCCGTTATATACTGCCGAACATGCACTGCTCACACATGAAATATACCGCACATGCACTGCGCACACTCTAAACATACCGCACATGCACTGCTCACACTCACAACAAACCGCACATGCACTGCTCACACACGAAATATACCGCACATGCACTGCTCACACTCACAACAAACCGCACATGCACTGCTCACACACGAAATATACCGCACATGCACTGCTCACACAGAAAATATACTGCACATGCACTGCTCATGCTGAAAATATACCGCACATGCACTTAGAACACCCGAAACATACCGCACATGCACTGCTCACACATGAAACATACCGCACATGCACTGCTCACACATGAAACATACCGCACATGCACTGCTCACACATGAAACATACCGCACATGCACTACTCACACACGAAACATACCGCACATGCGCTGCTCACACACGAAACATACCGCACATGCGCTGCTCACACACTAAACATACCGCACATGCGCTGCTCACACACGAAACATACCGCACATGCGCTGCTCACACACGAAACATACCGCACATGCGCTGCTCACACACGAAACATACCGCACATGCGCTGCTCACACACGAAACATACCGCACATGCACTGCTCACACACGAAACATACTGCACATGCACTGCTCACAGACAAAATATACTGCACATACACTGCTCACACAAGACACATACCGCACATACACTACTCACACATAAGACACATACCGCACATACACTACTCACACATAAGACACATACCGCACATACTCAGCTCACACATAAGACACATACCGCACATGCACTGCTCACACATAAGACACATACCGCACATGCACTACTCACACATAAGACACATACCGCACATGCACTGCTCACACATAAGACACATACCGCACATGCACTGCTCACATATAAGACACATACCGCACATGCGCTGCTCACACACGAAACATACCGCACATGCGCTGCTCACATATAAGACACATACCGCACATGCACTGCTCACACATAAGACACATACCGCACATGCACTGCTCACATATAAGACACATACTGCACATGCACTGCTCACACATAAGACACATACCGCACATACACTACTCACACATAAGACACATACCGCACATACACTACTCACATATAAGACACATACCGCACATACACTACTCACACATAAGACACATACATAACATACTCTGCTCACACATAGGACACATACCGCACATGCACTGCTCACACATAAGACACATACTGCACATGCACTGCTCACACATAGGACACAGACCGCACAGACACTGCTCACACATAAGACACATACCGCACATGCACTACTCACACATAGGACACATACCGCACATGCACTGCTCACACATAAGACACATACCGCACATGCACTGCTCACACATAGGACACATACCGCACATGCACTGCTCACACATAGGACACATACCGCACATGCACTGCTCACACAGGCACCTCTAATAGTAATGAACTGACTACTCATACTATCCCAGTCTACACAGCAAAGCTGACAAGTAGATGACAAAAAAGTGGCCAGTGTGAGAAGTGCTAAATCTCTATTTTTTATGTGTTGCATAGAATAATAGAATGACCACGAAATAATTTGTCACTTTCTGATGACCCCCTGTAAGGGGAGTTGTCTGTTAGGCTCTGTCTACACTGCACAGAAAAACGTCCGTTTTTTCAGCGTTTTTCGTTTTCTAAAAACGCTGGAAAAACGCCTGTAATCATCTCCCATAGACTCTATTGTAAAACCCTCCCGCTGTCTGCACTGAGCTTCTTTTTTCTGCTCGTTTTTTTCACTGGTCATATTTTGCAACATGCTCTAAAAAACGCCAGAGCAGAAAATTTACTACAGGAGTCTATGGAAAGCGCCGGACGTCTTTTGGTGCATCTTTTGGCGTGTTTTTTGGCGCGTTTTTTGCCGCGATTTTTCAATGAAAACCCTCCCAGGAGACCCAAGTCCCACCTATAGTGGGTGTAACAAAGGTTATTCATTATCAAATCTGCATACAAGTGTCTGAGTCCTTTTTTGTACCTTTTGTAATAAAATGATCATGCTTTGGTCGCTAACGATTTTTGCGCAATTCATATTTTTTTTCGCAAAAAATACGTTATTTACAGATTTTGGCGTCAGAATCTGTTTTTTTTTAACAGATTTTGATGCTAAACTCCTTTTCTAAACATATTTTGGTGCTAATAAAGTTATCTTGCTACTGATGATGAAAATACGTTTTTTACGGATTTTGGCGCCAGAATACGTTTTTTACGTTTTTTGGCACTAAAATAATTTTTTTTTACAGATTTTGGCACTAATAATGCTGTCTCGCCGCTGACGCCAAAAATACGTTTTTTTTTTTCGGATTTTGGCGCAAAATACGTTTTTTGACACTAAAATAATTTTTTTTACTGATTTTGGCGCTAATAACGTTATCTCGCTTCTGACGCCAAAAATAAGTTTTTTACGGATTTTGGCGCAAGAATCCATTTTTTATGGCTTTTGGGGCAAAAATCCGTATCTTTACAGATTTTGGCGCTAATAAAGTGATCTAGCTTTTGACGCAAATAAATTTTTTACGGATTTCGGCGCCAGAATCCGATTTTTGACGGGTTTCGGGGCTTAGTTCAATATCTTTAAAAATATTGGCGCTAATAAACTGATCACGCCTCTGACACTAAAAATATTTTTTTTTTACAGAATTTGGCGCAATAATGCATTTTTTGGGAGTTTGGTGCTAAAATCCTTTTCTTTACAGATTTTGATGCTAATACAGTTATCTTGCTGTATGGAAAGATAATGTGGATTTTTGTGGATTTTGGTGCAAGAATCTGGTGCAAAATTTAATAAAGCAGTAGCACGCAGCAGCAGCAGCACCCAAAGGACAATGTGCTCACAATGGCTACAGTGATCTAAAGGAAGTGACTACTTAACATATTAACTCCACATGTAGGGTGTAACTTACATCCAAATGCTTAATTTGTGCATACATTAAAAAGCAGAGCAAAGACGCGCCAAAAAAAACGCTTCAAAAAACGAAAAACGCACCAAAAAATGGCCGTTTTTTCAGCTGCATTTGACAGGCAGTGGACAGAAAACTCAGTTTCATGAACATTTTTAGTAATTCGTTTTCAGGTCGTTTTTTGTCCACTGCAGGGGAGACATAGCCTTACACTGCCGGCAGATGGACAGTACAAGCGGACAGTGACAGATCTGCAGTAACTGTCCTCACCTCATCCAGAGCAGAAGCAGCTAACAGCAGTGATTATAAGCATGAGGTTAATCACAGAGGCGACGTCGTATGATGCCGGCTGCATTATCCAAAGATACAATTGTTCCTGCGCTGATGATTAACAATGACCAAGCCGCCTGTGAGTGATGATAAATGAGGAGAAAGCTCTGATTAAACCTAAACATGACACCTAGAGGAGGAATGACCAGGAGTCTTAAGATTAGGATAATTGATAGAATTAAGTGTTAGTGTATGAGAGAAACAAACACAGCTGCTGGGGGCTACAGAGGACCTAATAATACCTTAAAGGGAATGTGTCATCAAAAATTACTTATTGTTTAACTCACATTTTTATGTTCAACACATTTTTTAAGAATTTTGGGGGGTTTTTTGGTAATTTTCCATATCACTTTCAATGTTTTTTAGTAATTCTTAAGTCCTGCAGTTTTCAATTTGGCCACTAGGCCTAATAATAATCTGACAGTTCCTGTTCTGTAGAGAAAGATTCTCAGTTGTCTGCTCATTATCAGCACAAAGAGGGTCAAACTGAAAGGAGACACCAGTGTGAATAGAAAACACAGGATCCATCAGTCACAAGAGGAGATGTCACAGTTCACCCTTTCACCTCCCTGCACAGTGACTTATTCCCAGGTCACAGAGCATGACTAGAAAACTCTCCTATAGAAGTCAATGGGACTGAGTCAGTCTTAAGTCTCCTATGTGCATGGAGCTGCTGTAAATCATCTCTCTGACTGCTGTTAAAGCAGTACAAACAGGCCTAGTGGCCAAAGTGAAAACTGCAAGACTTAAGAATTATTAAAAAATATTGAAAGTGATATGAAAAATTAAAGAAAAACAACCAAAACTTCCTAAGCAATGTGTTTAACATATAAATGGGAGTTAAACAGTGACTAATTTTTTGATGACACATTCCCTTTAACAGCAGTCAGGGAGATGCTTTACAGTAGCAGGGTGTGGAGATTAGAGGGTCCGAGACAGTGTGGTAGAAATGGCAGTGGGGCAGCAAGTAGTCCCTGTTTCCTTTTTTTTAAAGAAAGCATGCTCACTATGATAAAAAATAAAAATGCCCATACAAACCCAATGTATGGGTATGTTCACACGATGTATTGCGTTGCGTACAGTACGTTCTGCAGTACATTGTGTGTTTTGGGAGCTTGCACTATTACATGCGTACTCCTGCAGCGCGGCGGATGGGTTTTGCAGCCCGTCGGTCCCATTGACATGCATCACTCGCGGCGCGTATTTGCAGCAAGTAATTGACGTTTCACTTACCCCCCCTCGCGTATAATACGATCATATTGTACGAGCGGGGAGAGGAGGCGTAATCCATAGCTCTCTATGAGAACTGTGGATTACCGTAATTTCGGCGCCCATATTAGAGCGCAAATACGACGCAAAATGTACGCCGAAATTTGAACATACCCTAATTGTGGCGCGCATTTCGTCACATATATAGCGTAGTACACCGAGATATGTGTGCGCAATTATGTGTAGAAATAAGCCGTGTGAACTAGTGGTCACAAGGTTTGGGTGCCAGGCCATCATAACAAACAAAGGTTGTCAGGACAGCGATAACGCGTGAAAAGAGTCCAGGATAAAAGTGCCGAGACGCAGACTCCCTAACGCGTTTCTGGCACTTCGTGCCCTTAGTCATAGCAGAACGATGTGCTAGGAACAAAAAGTAGGGACAGAAGCGCACTCTGTGCAGTAAAGTTTAAATATTATCCAATGTACGCAGTTCTCTCACTGCTCACCTGGGTTGGTTGTGCAAAATGGTACAACACATAAATGCATGTGTATGATTTCAAATTTCCCACCGCAACAGCAGCCAACGAGTCTCTTCCACACGGGGATCCTTCGCACACACAGGTCCACGGAGAGCATATATCCAAAGATATTTAGAAGAGAATTGTAGCGCTGGTGGTATTATACTATAAGCACATATGACACTTGGGCATAAAGCACTATTTAGAGTGTCATATTTTATTATAGATATAAAGAATGAACAACGCGTTTCGCGAGCAAGTACGAGCTCGCTTCTTCAGGTTACAATAAAGCTAATGCACATGTTCCGGTTTAAAAAGAGCCACGGTATCAAAGCGAGGCACTAGATTCAAATGTTAAAACTTTAACCCCTTAACGACCGCCCACTGACTTTTGGCGTTGGCTGGTGCGGGTCGTTCGTCTATAGCGTTGTCTTTTGACGTCGCTGTAGACTTCGGTGTTTGCGGCGCAACTGCGCTGGGATCGGGGCTGTATTACACACTGTACTACACAGCCCCGATCCCAGAGCATGTCCTGCAAGGACCGGGGTGAGGAGGAAACCTCTGCATCCCGATGGTTTAACCCTTTGATTGCGGCGGTGCGTTACCGCAGCGCAATCAAAGGGTTTCCCTGCTCTGTCGGGTAATTGGAACACCCGGTGACCTGACAGAGCCAGGGGAATGGCTGCACAGTTATCCCTGATGACATACAGTAGCCCCAGGGCTGTCTGTGTAAGAAGCCAGTGATCAGGACAGACTGTGTGCTGTCTTGATCACTGCCTGTGTCAGACTGACACAGATTATAAATGTATTAGCATATATCAGTGTTTCTCAGCTCCAGTCCTCCAGACCCACCAACAGGACCAGTTTTAAGGATTTCCTCAGTATTGCACAGGTGATATCATTATGGTCAGTGCATTCTGTGGGAGATCCTGAAAACATGACCTGTTGGTGGGCCTTGAGGACTGGAGTTGAGAAACACTGGCATATATGAACATTACTAAGTGTAAAAAAAAAATGTAAAACAGTTCTCCTTTCATGGGATTTTTTAAAAAAAAGTAAGGAAAAAAAACATAAAAAGTGTAAAAAAAAAAATAAAAATAAATAAAATAAAACTAAATATTTAATAAAAAATAATTGGCAAAAATTTAAACACACAAAAAAACTACACATTTTGGTATCCCACGACCGAAATAACCTTAGATTAATCTAACAAGTTATTATGTGTGAAATGTGAACGGTGTAAACAAAAAATGTAAAAAAAAAAAATAAAAAAGTTTAATTTTTTTTTTTTTTTAAATTATGAAATTATTTATAAGTGAATTTGAATTTTCCCCCAAAAAGCACAACTTTTTCGAATAAAAAAGGGCCTCCCCAACTGGCATTAAAAAAATAAAAAATTTAAAGTTTGAAACGAAGGAGGCAAAAACTAAAAAATTTCGGGTCATTAAAGGGGATTTGCCAAGAGCCCTTTTTACATCCCCCCGATCAGCAGATAGCAGGTGTAAACAAATCAGCTGAGTCTAAAAGCTGCAGGGGAGGAGGGGGGGGGCCAGTGAGGAGTGAGGAACCCCAAGGGGGTTCAAATTAAAAGGGGTTTTGTTCGCTACAATGATTGGGTTTTAATTTAAAGATCTTTAAAAAAAAAGCAGTTTTGCAATATATGTTCTTACAAATGTCCTTATGATTTTGAGCAAACCCCTGTTAGTATTACTACTCAGCTCCTCAAATTCTTTTATAGCCGACCTGTTGATCCTTATTTACTGGTGTCGGTCGAATGACTATCCCCTTGAGAAAGGTCGGAGCAGAGAGCCCCTCCGACAGAATGTTCGTAGTGGAAGGAGGGGGGGGACTCGGGCGTTGTGCCCTGGATTAACCCTGTGTGTCCCTGCTTCCCCCCGCTCTCTACACAGATAGATGTGAAACCGTGACCCGTCGTTATATAAATGATATGTCTTTGGAACTGTGATTACTAAACTATGAGTTGGGGGGCATTGAATACTTTATGTTTCCTGTATTAGGGACACATCCTGAGTATAGTAAAATGCCCTTGTTGTTGTGGAGATGGTGGGACTTGAAGCAAAGCGGGGATTAGGAACACTGCATCCTCTTGTCTATTAGACACCATTTCCCAACTATAGATCAGCTTTCCGCAACAGCCTAGGAGACAAAAAGGGTGAACTCTGAGGAAAAACCCCCTCCCCCCCCCGGGTTTTAAAAGTTACGTAGCTGCCTGTTGTGATGGGAGGGGGGGAGAGGGGGGGGGCGAACAGACAGACCAAGAAGCACCCCCCTCGTTAAAACTTCCCAGGGACACTGACAGGCTGAAAGCTCGTAATGAGACAACTCCTTTAAGTGAAATAATAAACAGTACGATGGATTTAAATACAGCAAGACACCCCTCAGATGACTGTCGGAGGAGATTATTTGCTAAAAAAGTAATGTAAACAAATCACGGGGAAAGGAGAGAGGCACACAGCCAGGCAAGAGCTGCAAAAGGGGTAGTGAATGTTCACTGAAATAATAAAGCTAAATTGTGGATTTATATACAAAAAAAAAAACCCTTTTTACCAGAGCTTGAAGTTTTTTCATGTTCTTGTCATCAGAAAAAGCGGGATTAATACATCAACTAGTTTATTTGTATAAAAAAGAAAAATATTGCTCCCCCGGGTCCCTTTAAAAATTTCTGAGTAGTCTATCAGTTTAAGAAGCTCTCTCTGCGCAAGCCGGCCAGCAGCTCTTGTCGGGCCTTTTTAATAGACGTTTGAAGAAACCAAGGGATGTAAGGAAGGTGTAGCTCTCTCGGCTGCAATTTTTGTAATCAAATATTTTGAAAAGTGATTAAAAACCCTTTTTGGGGTTCCCACGTCAACATTACATCGTGGCAAAACCCCTTTAACTACTTTCCAGGCTTAAGGGGTTAAAACGTGTCATAGCCAATCATAGCATAACCATCTGAGGTACCCCTGAGGTATGCGGTATGAGATATATGACCGGGCAAGTCACTAAACAGCCCTCCAATGTGCCACTCTCGGTGCCTGAGACAGTCCCGCCTGTCCTACCTCTCCTCCGCCTCTGAATTTGTTTTTGTTCTTTCCTCCCGTATCTCCTCTATACTTCAGTCAGCTCTCGTGCCGGGCTCCTATCTGCTTATTATCTTAGTATTTCTGCATCCCAGTCCAATCAAGCAGACTGCCATTTTGGGCAAAGGCGCTTTTTCACAGCTTCAGGAGACATGAAAGCTTTCCTTGTGACATGAGAAGATGACTTGCGTTCAGTGTCAGTCTGCAGCAGCAAAAGCCAATCAATCACTGGAGGGCTAATCTAATTTTCTCTCTGTATTTGCAGTGAATGTGGTTTATGTAAGTATTTTTACATTAACTGGTTTTAAATAGGAAATAACCTGGGTACGTGTCTTTTTTGGGCCCAAAAACCATGCGGGGGTCTGACAGGGAAAAGAGTTTGGGATCACGATGCTGAATATATTGGTCACTAATGTAAGGTAACTACAAATGTTTCTCATACTGGTATATTGTGACAATTATTTCAGATTGCTTAAAGGGTTTTTCATTTAAAGATTGTTAAAAAGGGGTGGGCCCAAAATCTAAGGTTTTTGGTCCTTTGGGTTTCCCCTAGGCAAAGTGATGGTTTAAAAGAACGGGACGTTCGTTTTAATGGTTGGAAAAGAAGGGGGTTCTGGTCGGGTCCGGGCCAGGGTCCCCCCCCGTTCGTATTCGGGGGAAAGCGGTCAGAAGAGAAAACAGGGAAGAGGTTGTGGAGGGGGGGAGGGGAGGGGGAGAGAGGAGAGAGAGAGGAGAGGAGGGAGAGGAAAGAAAAAGAGGAAAGAAAAAAATATGGTGCGGGGTTTGTTGTTCAGACAGCAATTAGTGGTAGTTTGACATATGCTGCGGGGGTTTGCGCTGTCCATGGCAATCGTGGTAGTTGTGACGTAGCGTGCTGGGTTTGCGCTGTCACTGACGCAATCAGTGGTAGTTTTGATGTATGGTGCGAGGTTTGCTCTGTCATGAAGCAATCAGTGGTAGTTTTCGGTATGGTGCGAGGTTTGCTTGTTCATGACAGCAATCGTGGTAGTTTTGACGTTGCGGCGGGTTTGCTCTGTTCACCGACAGCAATTAGTGGTAGTTTTGACATATGCGTGCGGGGTTTGCGCTGTCCACTGACAGCAATCAGTGGTAGTTGTGACGTATGCGTGCTGGGTTTGCGCTGTCCACTGACAGCAATCAGTGGTAGTTTTGATGTATGCGTGCGGGGTTTGCTCTGTTCACTGACAGCAATCAGTGGTAGTTGTGACGTATGCGTGCGGGGTTTGCTCTGTTCACTGACAGCAATCAGTGGTAGTTTTGACGTATGCTTGCGGGGTTTGCTCTGTTCACTAACAGCAAACAGGGGTAGTTTAGAAGTATGCGTGCTGGGTTTGCACTGTCCACTGACAGCAATCAGTGGTAGTTTTGATGTATGCGTGCGAGGTTTGCTCTGTTCACTGAAGCCATCAGTGGTAGTTTTGACGTATGCGTGCTGGGTTTGCGCTGTCCACTGACAGCAATCAGTGGTAGTTTTGATGTATGCGTGCGAGGTTTGCTCTGCTCACTGACAGCAATCAGTGGTAGTTTTGACGTATGCGTGCGGGGTTTGCTCTGTTCACTGACAGCAATCAGTGGTAGTTTTGACGTATGCGTGCTGGGTTTGCACTGTCCACTGACAGCAATCAGTGGTAGTTTTGATGTATGCGTGCGAGGTTTGCTCTGTTCACTGACAGCAATCAGTGGTAGTTTTGATGTATGCTTGAGGGGTTTGCTCTGTTCACTGACAGCAATCAGTGGTAGTTTTGACGTATGCTTGCAGGGTTTGCGCTGTCCACTGACAGCAATCAGTGGTAGTTTTGACGTATGCATGCGGGGTTTGCTCTGTTCACTGACCGCAATCAGTGTTAGTTTAGATGTATGTGTGCGGGATTTGCTCTGTTCACTGACAGCAATCAGTGGTAGTTCTGACATATGCATGCGGGGTTTGCTCTGTACACTGACAGCAAACAGTGGTAGTTTTGATGTATGCGTGCGGGGTTTGCTCTGTTCACTGACAGCAATCAGTGGTAGTTTTGACGTATGCGTGCGGGGTTTGCTCTGTTCACTGACAGCAATCAGTGGTAGTTTTGACGTATGCGTGCGGGGTTTGCTCTGTTCACTGACAGCAATCAGTGGTAGTTTTGACGTATGCGTGCGGGGTTTGCTCTGTTCACTGACCGCGATCAGAGGTTCTGCAACCAGAGAGAGAGATCTTGTGCAGTCCCATGTAAACACAAGAAGATAAAAATCGCCCATCTTTCCCAGAGTCCTGAATGTCAAATGTCCATTCTAATTCAAAGTATGTAGAGAGAGCGAGAAATGTAGATATATACACCAGTATAAACGGCTGCCAAATGATGAAACGATAAAACCCCTTTAAACAGACATCCACAGACACAGTCCCACACATTGATGGGATATCAGTAGGGGGCCTGTTCTCAAGGCAGTTGTGGGTGTCAGAGGTGGGACCCATACCTATGATTATTATTTATTTTGGAGCACCCTTAGTTACAGGGCGCTGTACATTCAAAGGGGGGTTACATAACATATATACATAACATACACAACGTATGTCGAGCAACTATACCTATATTGAGAATGGGCCCCCAACAGTCTCTGTTTATAACATAGCGGTGGTCAAAACTCTCCCATTCACTTTAATGGGAGTTCCAAGTACAGCCGAGTGCCACAAATATGTGAAGTTGGAAAACCCTTTAAAAGAGAAGCTTTCACATTGAGCCTGTTATCTGATCTGTGGCCCCATGTTATAGAGCAGGAGAAGCTGAGCAGATTGATATATTGTTCTGTGGGGAAAGATTGAGCAGAACTTGTATTATATTGACTGAAATCCCTGCTTATTCTGGGTTAAAGAGTCCTGTGGGTGGTTCTATCACTGATTGACTGATACATAGAAGACTGTCAATCACTGATAACACCCACTGGACTCCTTAATCCAGAATGACAACCCTCCTTCTATCAGTGTGCATACAGAGATAGCTGTCAGTCACTGATAAGACCGCCCACTCAGGCTCGGACTGGGCCGCCGGGGGACCGGTGAATCCCCCGGTGGGCCCTCCCGACCCGCTGGGGGCCCCGGAGGCAGTCCTGTCGCTCCCCGGGGCCCGTCCGCGCATCCACCTGCGTCCCGAGTGCCCAGAGACCGGTCCGGTAGCCAGGGACTAATGTCCCCGACTCCCGAGGCTGCGCGGTGTCAGCGGAGCACAGCGCCACTAGTGCTGCGCTCCGCTGATCTCCCTGGCAGGCTGAAGGTGCTAGGCCTCCAGCCTGCCGGGCACCGGCCCCTACTGGTGACGTAGGCGGCGATGTGACGTCACATCCACCGCGCCGCCTATGCAGGGCGCAGGAGCCGGCGGGGAGCTCGGGGGGCGGGGGGAGCGGGTGCGAGGAAAAGTGGCTTTTTTTTTTTAAACTACCTACCGGGGCCCTGATTTACAAAGGGGGCAACTGGTACTGGGGGGGCCCACTGACTACAATGGGGGGCCACTGACTACAAAGGGGGGCCACTGACTACTAGGGGGGCCACTGACTACTAGGGGGGCCCTGACTACTAGGGGGGGGGCACTGACTACTGGGGGACACTGGCTACTAGGGGGGCCCTGGCTACAAGGGGGGGCCCTGGCTACAAGAGGGGCCCTGGCTACCTATAGGAGGGCCCTGACTACCTACAGGGGGCCCTAACTACCTACAGGGGGCCCTGGCTACCTACGGGGGGCCCCCGCTACCTACAGGGGGGCCCTCTCTACAAAGGGGGGCCCTCTTACAAAGGGGGCCCTCTTACAAAGGGGGCCCCCTGGCTCCCTACAGGGGGGCCCTGGCTACCTACAGGGGGACCTGGCTATCTAAGGGGGCCCTGGACTACTAAAGGGGCCCTGGCTACCTAAATACTAAGGGGGCTCGGAGTACCTACGCAGTAGCAAAAGGAGGCCCCTAACTTACTGTATACTCCCTAAAGGAGACCCCTAATGTTGGTATACTACCTAAAGGAGCCCCCTAACTGCCTGTATCTACCCAAGGAGGCCCTAAGTGCTGTATACTACCTAAAGGGGGTCCCTAACTGCTTGCGCCCTATTTAAAGGGGACCCTAACTACCTACGCTTACCTAACTGGGGGAAAACCTACCTTTCAGCCCAACTAATTGGGACTCACCAACACCTACCTACAGCCTACCTAACTGGTGTCCACCAACCTAACTGTAGCCTATCAACTTGCCAAATTTGGGGCCTGCTTATCTACCTGGGGGCTATTTACCTACCCCCTGTGGCTAGGTACCACCCAACCTACCTGGGGTGGCCTACCAACTTATCCAGCGAAGTCTACCTACTTAAATAGCGCCAAACTAGTTTACTGGGACCCCTCCCCACCCTCCAACCTTTAGGGGTACTAGGCTTGTACCGCCCCCCACCCCCGGGCAGTTTGTACAGAGGTGGGAATAGGTAATGAAATGCTGGAAAATTGGGGGATTCTAAGATATTTGTGTGTAATTATTGCAGGGATGAGTTGGGGGGGCCGGGATAAGTCATCATTGCGGTGTGGAACGAATGGGACGATTTCAGGGGTTATTTTTTATATTGTAATGTGATGGTAACCTGAGCTGGTTTCTGACCTCTATGTGGTCTCCATATGGCAGTGTTGTAGGTCATACCTGAGCATGTGTCTGATCACTATGTGGTCTCTATATGGTGGTATTGTAGGTTATACCTGGTGGTGTCTGACTCTATGGGGTCTCTATATGGCGGTGTTGTAGGTTATACCTGGCATTTCGTCTGATCACTTGTGGTCTCTATATGGCGGTGTTGTAGGTTATACCTGAGCTGGTGTCTGACCTCTATGTGGTCTCTATATGGCGGTGTTGTAGGTTATACCCGAGCTGGTGTCTGACCTCTATGTGGTCTCTATATGGTGGTGTTGTAGGTTATACCTGAGCTGGTGTGTGAGCTCTATGTGGTTTTCCCTATGGTGGTGTTGTAGGTTATATCTGAGCTGGTGTCTGACCTCTATGTGGTCTCTATATGGTGGTGTTGTAGGTTATACCTGAGCTGGTGTCTGACCTCTATGTGGTTCTATGTGGCGGTGCTGTGGTTATACCTGAGCTGTGTTCTGATCTCTATGTGGTCTTATATGGCGGTGTTGTAGGTTATACCTGAGCTGGTGTCTGACCCATATGTTGTCTCTATATGGTTGTGTTGTAGGTTATACCCGAGCTGGTGTCTGACCCCTATGTGGTCTCTATATGGCGGTGTTGTAGGTTATACCTGAGCTTTGGTGTTCTGACTCTATGTGGTCTCTATATGGCGGTGTTGTAGGTTATACCTGAGCTGGTGTCTTGCCACTATGTGGTCTCTATATGGCGGTGTTGTAGGTTATACCTGAGTGGTGGCGGAAACCTCTATGGGTCTTATATGGCGGTGTTGTAGGTTATACCTGAGTGGTGTTCTGGGCCTCTATGTGGTTCTATATGGCGGTGTTTAGGATATATCGGCGCATGTATAGTGGCAGCGTACATGTGTCCTGATTGTAGAGGGGATATAGTATGGGGGTGGAGGGGGATATTGTATGTGGGTGGAGGGGGATAGTGTATGTGGGGGGGGGGGGGGGATATTGTATGTGGGGGGAGGGGGATATTGTATGTGGGTGGAGGGGGATATTGTATGTGGGTGGAGGGGGATATTGTATGTGGGTCAGTGGGGGATATTGTATGTGGGTGGAGGGGATATTGTATGTGGGTCAGTGGGGGATATTGTATGTGGGTGGAGGGGATATTGTATGTGGGTGGAGGGGGATATTGTATGTGGGTGGAGAGGATGATTGAATGTGGGTGGGAGGGGGATATTTATGTGGGTGGAGGGGGATATTGTATGTGGGTGGGATATTGTATGTGGGTTGGGGGGGATATTGTATGTGGGTGGAGGGGGATATTGTATGTGGGTGGAGGGGATATTGTATGTGGGTGGAGGGGGATATTGTTTGTGGGGTGGAGGAGGATATTGTATGTGGGTGGAGGAGGATATTGTATGCGGGGTGGAGGGGGATATTGTATGCGGGTGGAGGGTGATATTGTATGCGGGTGGAGGGGGGGATATTGTATGCGGTTGGAGAGGGGGATATTGTATGTGGGTGGTGGAGGGGGACTTTGTATGTGGGTGGAGGGGATATTGTATGTGGGTGGAGGGGGATATGGATGGGGCTACTTAACCCTGTGTCTATGATATGTTAGACTGACAAATGTGTGAGATACAGATATGTGACTCTCTTGCTATTCTACTACACAATACAATTCTGTTTCGCACACTGTATTATGTGGTAAAATGGGCGCATTTATGTCCGAGAGGTCTGTTATATTTTCATGTACAGTAGGGTGGGCCCCCGAGATCAACTCCCCTGTGGGCCCCAAACCCCCCCAGTCCGACACTGCGCCCACTGCACTCCTTTACCCAGAATGACAGCCTTCCTTGTATCAGTGTACATACAGAGATAGCTGTCACTCACTGATAAGACCGCCCACTGGACTCCTTAACCCAGAATGACAGCCCTCCTTTTATCAGTGTACATACAGATATAACTGTCAATCATTGATAAAACCGCCCACTGGACTCCTTAACCCAGAATGACAGCCCTCCTTGTACCAGTGTACATACAGAGATAGCTGTCAGTCACTGATAACACTGCTTATATTGTTCAGAAAGGTGTTTCAGGTAAGTCATCAATGACTGTGTGAAGTCTTGTGAATTCCAAACACACTAATTGATTAATCGCTTTCCAAAGGCTGCTTTCACACAGCGCAGTTTTGGTGCAGTTTTAAGGCTGCTTTCACACAGCGCAGTTTTGGTGCAGTTTTTAGGGTGTTTTCACACAGTGCAGTTTTGGTGCAGTTTTAAGGCTGCTTTCACACAGCGCAGTTTTGGTGCAGTTTTAAGGCTGCTTTCACACAGCGCAGTTTTGGTGCAGTTTTAAGGCTGCTTTCACACAGTGCAGTTTTGGTGCAGTTTTAACTGCCCTCCAATTAAACTGCCTCTATTACCAGCAGCTTCTTTCACTTCTCTAAACTGTTTGGAAAGTGAGGAATCAATTAGTGTGATTGTATCCACAAGACTCACACAGTGATTGATTACTTACTTGAAACACCTTTCTGAACAATTTAGACAACTGAAAGAAGCTGCTGGTAATAAAGGCAGTTTAATTGGAGCGCAGGTGAAACTGCACCAAAACTGCGCTGTGTGAAAGCAGCCTTAAAACTGCACCAAAACTGCGCTGTGTGAAAGCAGCCTTAAAACTGCACCAAAACTGCGCTGTGTGAAAGAAGCCTAAAATGGGCATCACAATTAAGCCATATCAGAGCTCTAATTGCTGAGCAGTTCAAGCTCTGTATTTTAGATTAGGAAGAAGAGAGCTCTATTGGGACGGGATGGATAACAGGGTCCAGCCCCCACGACCCCTACTGACCTCACATAGCTCTCGTTTTGACAGCCCGGGTCTTATCTATACATATTTGTGACAGAAATTGACAGTTCCTCATATAACTTGGGGTTGTCTCACCTCGCAGCTTTCATTATTGCATCCGGTCTCTTCCTGATCAGGCTGTGGGTATCAGCTCCATATGCAAAGGTCTACTAATCACTCTGACATGAGAGCAGAAGATGTTTATCTAAAGTCCAGCGGAGCTTCTGAGCTAAAGTAAATAGAAGTAATTAGTCTCCTTTGTTTGTTAGATCAGATAACACTCAAGCTCTCAAGTTACCAGCAGTTCTGTTTGCTGACCAGTGTGATGACGTCATCCCTGCTATCTGATAAGACAAACCTCAGGGTGGAGTAGGTCGGTTACCTAGAGAAGCCTAAGTGCACTCAGAACTGATAAAATGACTCATATCCTTAACAAAGAAAAATGAACAAAGCAATGTATTTGGAAAACATCTTCATTTCCTGTTCCCTAAATGTTGAAAGCTAATCTTTGTAGCGAGACAACCCCTGTCAGCTTCTGTCATTACGGTAGGTGTGCTATGCCTTTAAGGCTAGGTTCACACGGCTTAACTGCGGGGCGTAATTTCGCCCCGCAATTACGCCGTGTGGCCGGGGGCGGGGCGGGAGCAGGGGAGTGAGCGGGGGGCCGGCACTTCGCCGGCCCATAGAGAATCACTGCTAGCGGCGCGTATACGCCGCTAGAAAGTGACATGTGAATTATCTCCCCGTCCGGCGGCTTCGCCGGGCGGGGAGAGGAGACGTAATCCATAGTTCTCTATGAGAACTGTGAATTACCGTAATGAATGGGCCGTTTTCGGCCCATAATTGGCGCACTCCGGCCGAAATACGGCCCATTTTAAGCCGTGTGAACATAGCCTAATTGTAAGCTGTTTTTTTTAAGGACAGCTGCAATGTCTCATGTTGCCCATTAGGAGGCAGCAGAGTTTCATGAAATTTTTTCACGTGAACTAAAAGAAAAGTTACTTTTTATTGCTCTGCAGCATTTTCATTTTTTTTTTTCCCCCTCTCACAAAAGGATTGTTTGCGGCTTTGTCAGTTGCAAGAAGCTCATTAATGAGGTTTGTTATATTGGATGCAGGTCGGTAGCCAGCTGGCAAAACATTTTAATTTTGTTAAGACATGCTGTAGACAAGGGGAAAAAAATTATTAGCGGAGTTACATCCAAAATATATGCAGACCAGGTACATGCCTGTTTAAAGGTTGCAAGAGCGGAGACGTTGTGTGTAAACGCGGGGAGACGCGCACTTGTTATAGCAGAGGGCAGATAGTTCCCTTGGCAATTAATTAAAGGAACCGTAACACCGCCGCAGAAAAACAGGCTCCACATAATACATTGCAATAGAAATCTGCACAGGCGAGGATTTGACATGGATTTATATGACCCGAACACTACATAAAAGAAGTGTATCCAAGTCATTTCATTTATCCAGGAGAGGCTGCAATACATAGCTCCCCCATATAGGGGCACTGTGCACCCAAATACTGCCATACAGTGGCAAATAACACTACATAAAGTTCCCTGGTGGTCTAGGGCAATTAAAGGGTTCATTTCACCATTCTTTGTAGCCTGTTGTCTGTATAGTTTAGCGCAGGCATCCTCAAACTGCGGCCTTCCAGCTGTTGGGAAACTACAACTCCCATCATTCCCACTGTTATTATTATTATTAATAAGTATTTTAGAGCGCCATTGAATCCAGGGCGCTGTACATCCGAGGGGGTTACATACATAACATAAATCACTGTTATAGATTATATAAATGCATGATGGGAGTTGTAGTTTCCCAACAGCGTTTAACTAACCAAAACTACCAGGGATAAAATCCTCTAGTGGTTTAGGGCAGTGGGGAGATCATTGGTCAAGTTCCCTGGTGGTTTAGGGCGAATAAAGAGTCCATTTCACCATCCTTTGTAGCCTATTGTCTTTATAATTTAGCGTTTAACTAACCAAACCTACCAGGGGTAAAGACGAGATACAGTCTACTGCACTAGGCTACAACAAATAGTGAAATGAACCCTTTAATTGCCCTAGACCACCAGGGAATGTGACCAAGTACCCTTCCACTGCCCTAAATCACTAGAGGATTTTATAATTTAGCATTTCAAGAACCAAAACTACCAGGGATAACATCCTCTAGTGGTTTAGGGCAGAAGAAGGGTCATTGGTCAAGTTCCCTGGTGGTCTAGGGCAGTTAAAAGGTTCATTTCACCATGCTTTGTAGCCTATTTTTTATTTTTAGGTTTTAAACTAACCAAACTCCGGGGTAAAGGAGATACAGTTACTGCATAGGTCAAAAATGTGAAATAAACCCTTTAAAGGGCCCTGCCACCAGGGAAAATTGCCCAAGTACCCTTCCACTGCCCTAAATCACTAGAGGATTTTATAATTTAGCTTTTTTCAAGAAAAAAACACCAGGGAAAACCCTTAGTGGTTAAGGGCGTAGAAGGCATTGGTTAGGGCAAAAAAAAGGGGTTTTAAATTTAGCCTTTGACCCTAGTGCAGTAAACTGTATATTGTCTTCACCCCTGGTGCACTTCACAAGGTGCACTCCCATAACAGCACTAGCCACAAGGTGTACCCCCATAACAGTGTAAGCACAAATGCCCCCCCTTAACGCCCCGCCAAAGATGCACCCCAAAACAGCCCCAGCCCAAGGTGTCCCCCCTATAACAGGTAAACCCAGGTGCACCCCATAAAAGCCCACCCCACAAGGGGTACCCCTTAACAGGTAAGCCACAAGGGCCCCCCCCTTAACCCCGCCACCAAAGGTGCACCCCATAAAAACCGCCACCCAAAAGGGTGCATCCCCTTTCAGCGCAGCCAAAGGTGCCCCCCCTTTAAAACGGTAAGCCACAAGGTGCACCCCAAAACCCCCGCCACAGGTCCCCCCATAACAGCGTAGAAAAGGTGTACCCCTATAAATGTAGCCCAAAAGGTGCCCCCCTAAAACGCCGCCACAAGGGTGTACCCCTATAACAGTGTAAGCCACAAGGTGCACCCCCATAACAGCGCCAGCCACAAGGTGTACCCCCATAACACCGCCAGCCACAAGGTGCACCCCCATAGCAGCGCCAGCCACAAGGTGTACCCCTATAACAGTGTAAGCCACAAGGTGCACCCCCATAACACCGCCAGCCACAAGGTGCACTCCCATAACACCGCCAGCCACAAGGTGTACCCCTATAACAGTGTAAGCCACAAGATGCACCCCCATAACAGCGCCAGCCACAAGGTGCACACAAGTTGCACCCCCATAACAATCTAAACCACAAGGTGCACTGTTATTATTTACATGGCCCTTGCTACTACACTTCCCACTCCTCTTCACCACTCCATTAGAGGGCGCTAAATAAATTCGGACATCTAGGGCGCATGGCGATTCGCCCTGCGCCTTTTTTTGGGGTTTAAATTTTCGCCAAAACACTGTTGTAGCCCTGTGCTATGTATGTATGAACAGTTTTGTACACCAAAACTAGGCCCAGTTTGCAGCAGGCACGATACATTTTAATGCGCCTAAGAATGCAATGTATGAAAGGGTATCCCAGACACAGTTTTGATGGTTTCTTTCATTCGGGCCTCTATGCCCCCCAGTTTTTTCTGCCGGGCGGCGCCTCTTTTCTGACATGTCGCCCCTAGTCTTGATACTTCTACAACGATGCCTATGTCAAACACTGCAACCCCATTAAAAGGGAAGAGATTTTCCCGCGTGTGGGTTTGCGAAATGCATTGTACCCTCATTGGTCTATTGATTCTGCACCGCCAGAGTATTTAAAAAAATAGTTACTCTAGAAAGTTCTCTCTCTACAGTGCTAAATCCATTATCTTCCCTTCTTTTATGAAAGTTAGGTTCATGCAGTGGCGATGGATGAAGTTGCCCCGTGGTTTTTGCATAGGTTTTGCCCCTTCCCATGTCCTTAAAGGGGTTTTATGTTAAAATTTGAAAAACAAGTCACTTTGCAATAGTGTCCCTTAACAGGTTTCCCACCCCATTCCTAAAATCCCTCTTGATTGGCTGCATCAGTTCTCAGGTTCTATAGTTCAAACCCGTTTGAGCTATCCCGATAGGGTGAGGCTGGGGTTTCTATAGCTACAGACCCGGCTTTTATGAGCCTAGTAGAAGCCATTAAAACCCCCCGAAATTTAAAGTGAAACCAAGAAAAAGGACTGAGGTCAAGAACAATGTGTGGAAACCCCTTTAAGCGTTTGCACCAAAAAGAATCTATAAAGACTGACACTTTTATCTGCGCCACTCGAGAGGGGACGTCTACGCCAATTCATAGGACACGACAATGTAAATCCCACTGCACATTGTTAGATGCATGTTTGGATCCGTTTAGTGTCTGAAACACTGATCCAAACATTCAGCTAAAATCGTATACAAAATTGGATCCAACACGCCATGTGAACATACCCTAAGGGTATATTCACACGATGTACTGCGGCGTAACCCGAGTACCCTTTTGGGTTTCGAGGTTTGCGCTAATACGGGTTTTCCTGCGGCGGGGGGAAGGCGTCCCCCTAGACATGCATTACTCGCGGCGCATTCGCCGCAAAAAATTTTACATGTACTTATCTCCCCCCGCATTTAAAAGTCGTCGTGGGGGGGCGTGCTTAACCATAGTTCCCTATAAGCTATGGATTTTGTAATTTTGGGGCGCATTTGTGTTTTAAGCGCATGGGTGGGGTAACGCGGCGAAATGCGCCCCAAAATAAGCCGTGTGAACATACCTTATCAGTTCATTTATACAGAGAATAGGGTCGTCAATTTGGCAAGATACACCCAAAAAATGTCGGAGCCCTGAAGAGACATGTCGCCCTTGCTGTGCATTTTGCAGCAGTATTTGTAGCCAACATCAGGAGTGGAGCCTACAGAGGGAGAGTGTAATGGAAAGGCTTGTGCCTCTTCTGGGTTTTGGGGTCCATTCTGGTTTTGGTCACAAATCGCGCAACATCAACCAAAAACAAAAAAACGTGAACCAGCGTTTGTTGAACGTAGGTGTAACACTTTAAATCTACCCTGGGTCATTACAATGTTGGGGGGGGGTTTAACTTCTTTTTTTCTCTACTTGCAGTATCATTGAGTAAAGGAAAAAAATTCCCCCACGGATTGGCGATGTAGCCACGGCTTAGTCATAGACTTTAAAGGGGTTTTATCATTTCATCATTTGGGAAACCCTTTTATGGTTTCAACAGAGCTTATGAAATCAGGAGGTGTTTCTCCTCCCCGAGGGGTTTTCTCTTGCAGACACGCCCCCAAAATGTGGGTGATAATTATTCTGTGGAACGGGGGAAGGGAGAGGTTTAGTTTTTGGAGACTAAGGAATATTGGGAATGAAAAGCAAGGTAACCCATATGTATATCTAATTTCTTGCCTCTTACATACTTGTATAGAATGGGCATTTGAAATTCGGACTTGGGAAAAAATGGGTAATTTTTTTTTTTTTTCTCTCGCTCTCTCTCCCCCAACAGTGAATATCCTCTCCTCCCCTGGCTTGCGCCTCCCAAACATGCTACTCCTTCCCCTTGCGCTTCCCGAAAAATCGGGACCCGGCGAACCCGGTCCCTTACTTCCACCAATTAAGCAAACGGCCCATTCTCTTAAACCATAGCACTTTGCTTATGGTAACCAAGGGCCTAAGATTTTTCCTCCCCACCTGTTGAACTATGATCTTTGAAATGAGAAAACCCATTTAATAGAACAGACATAGTCCTATTTAGACTACATTTGCTCTTATTGCCAGCAGTGTGCAATTTTTGTGCAGTACACAAAAGCATGGAGGACCACTGCACAGAAAGCGTGCACTGCCGAAAAGTAGAGCAGTTGTAGTCCAATTAGTACTGCGTCTGTTATTATTATTATTATATATTTTATAGCGTCATCGATTCCAGGGCGCTGTACATTCAGGGGGTTACATACATAACATAAGTCAAACAATTACAATAGTGACAATATGTGACTAACGACTGGTACAGAGGGAAAGGGAACCCTGTCCGCTCAATCTACAGTCTGTTCTATCAAAGTCTGTGAACCGGCGGCGGCTATATCGCCATAACTGTTGGTCTCATCTGATGTAATTTGAAGCTCATTTTGAAGCGTAAATTTACATTGTGTGAACATATCCTTAGATGTCATCAAAATGCTGCTGGGGTGATGAAAGTGAATTGGGCTGGCCCGCCCTGCGCTTTAGAAGAACGCGCTGTGTGAACATACCCGTACACCTTGGAAAATCCAGTGAACTAACGTCGTTCCACGTTGTGTTTATACCCAACACTTTTTCTCATTGCTCTTGCAGTTTTTCAAAAACCGCGGTGCGTCCTGTCCACAGTCTGTATGAAGCACTTTGGTGTTTTGTATCCTTTACGTTTATGGAAAAAAATCACAATTCATTGTAAGTCAAATTATTGTTATAGAAATGCACTTTTTTCTGTTTGATGATATTTTTCATATTTATTAAAAACCGCAATGAAGAAACAACCAAAATCTGCAAATATTCATGTGCAGTAATTGTAAAATATACAGAAAAAGGGGAAAAAAATTACTCAAAGAAAAAAACAAAAACATGGCCATACTCACTGCTAGAAAAGCTGAAATGAGACTGAACAAGCACAGAGGCAACACAGGCCCCCATGCTATTAAAGAAAAATACCCAGGTGCGGCTGATTGGTGGTAACCCATACATCCTTCCACTAAGTGGACAGAAAGCTGCACCTTAAATAGACATCTATTCACATAGCATACAAAAAAGCAAAAAAGCCACAGTACCATAGGTTGGGAGACTATACAGATGCAAAAAAACCCGTACGACAGCCGCTCGCACACCTTCCATGCATGAGGGGGCGACTGCTGGCATTCTACTTGCATCCAGTCCCCAGTACTGTTGGGCAAAAAAACTATTTTCAAATACTGGAAAATCATCAAAATATGAGGTATTGCTTAACATAATGTCAAATATATTGTATGCAGGGAGTGTAGGGACCTGCAATAAATGAGGAGCCGTGAAGGGGCTTGCAGGCATACAATATAGTGGCCATTATGTTAACCAATACCTCATATTTGATGATTTTCCAGTATGTGAAAAGTTTTTTTGCCCAAAAAGTACTGGGGACTGGATGCAAGTAGAATACATGCAGCCGCCCCCCCTCATGCATGGAAGGTTTGCGAGCGGCTGTCTTACGGGTATTTTTGCATCTGTATAGTTTCCCAACGTATGGTACTGTGGCTTCTTTGCTTTTTTGCATGCTATGTGAATAGATGTCAATTTAAGGTGCAGCTTTCTGTCCACCTAGTGGAGAGATGTACTGTATGGGTTAACACCCATCAGCTGCACCTGGGTATTTTTCTTTAGGCTATGTTCACACGGCTTAATTGCGGGACGTAATTACTCCCCGCAATTACGCCGTGTGGACGGGGGCGGGGCGGGAGCGGGGGAGCGAGCGGAGGGCCGGCACGTCGCCGGCCCATAGACAATCACTGCTAGCGGCGCGTATACGCCACTAGAAGTGACATGTCAATTATCTCCCCGCCCGGCGGCTTCGCCAGGCGGGGAGAGGAGACGTAATCCATAGTTCTCTATGAGAACTGTGAATTACCGTAATGAATGGGCCGTTTTCGGCCCGTAATTGGCGCACTTCGGCGCGTAATTATGGACCGAAATACGGCCCATTTTAAGCCGTGTGAACATGGCCTAATAGCATGGGGGCCTGTGCTGCCTCTGTGCTTGTTCAGTAATTGTAACCACCCAGAAACCGCAGTCAAAGCGCTGCTAATTTTATGTGTATTGCAATATTGCAGTGTTCTTCCTCCACTTGTTAATGTAACCTAACAGGTCTTGCACATATTTGTTCCTGCAGGGATCAGGGCTCACTGTACAGTCCATTGGACCCCATCAGAGCACTCCTGCCTAAATGACCCATTGACCCCTTCTAGATCTGCTGTGTTATCATCAGAACTTGTCAGCTCTGCTACATCTGCAGGGTATGTCTTCATACACTGTGCTAAATGACAAATTCAACTGTGCTACATCTATATATATCACCACACATTGTGCTGAATGACAAATTTTGCTCTGCTACTTCTGTAGGTATGTCATTATACATTGTGAGACATGACAAATTTAGCTTTGCTACTTCTGTAGGTATGTTATCATACACCATACTATGTGGTAAATGGAGGGTCGCCATCAGAAATTTCAGGACTCCATACAGCTGAAGCGTCTGGGCCCCTCTTCCCCATAAACCACACTTGCAGTGGGCCCCCTTCATCCACTTGGCCCCGTACGGCAGTACCCCCTGTACTGCCTTTATGGCGGCCCTGGGGAAATGACAAATTCAACTCTACTACATCTGTAGATATATCATCATACATTGTGCTTAATGACAAATTCAACTGTGCTACATCTGTAGATATATCATCATACATTGTGCTCAATGACAAATGTAGCTCTGCTACATCTGTAGGTATATCATCATACACCATACTATATACTAAATGACAATTTCAGCTGTGCTACAGTTGTATGTATTTCATCATACATTGTGGTAAATGACAAATTCAACTGTGCTACATCTGTAGTTTTATCACCATTCATTGTGCTAAATGACAAATTCAGCACTGCTACATCTGCATAACAGACTTATGCAGAAGTCGGTAATGCTTAGTCCGCTGGCACACAAATGGGTTTTCCTTTGCTTCCAGATGACCTGTATGAAGCCTCTAATCACTGTATTGAACAAGCTGGGGAGCAGGCGATTCTGCGAGGCTTTGTTTTCATGAAGCCATATAATATAAAGCCCTATTGACCTGCATGTGCGAGTTATACAAGTATAAAGGGGGGCGCCTCCTATCGTCCCAGGCAGAGAAGTAGAAAATGACGCAGCTCGCCATTCACAGAAGACTGCTGTCCTTGGAGCCTTGTATCCAATACACAGCAGGTTACAGATTTGCCTCGCTCGTGTCGATAAGAAAATGACGCCTCTGCTAAAAAATATTGGTGGATCAGTTAACGGCGTGGATCTATTACAGGGCTGGGTTGGAGTCTGTACTCAAATACTATGGTGCATAAATAACATCACCACATATCGTCCACAATACTGCTACCATAATGGGTCTTATATATGAAAACTGGCAGTAAAGGGTGTTCATACTGTGTGTTTGCAGGGCACACTTCGGTGAGCAACGGCGCCAAAATACGCCCCTAAACATGATAAAAAGAACGTTACTAGTAAAACGATGACGGTGATTTTACTTATTTCTTGTCACGTAATGCTAGTCAAAATAAATGACTATTGAGCCAAATTATATTGAATTATTTCTATCATATCAAATTTAGATAATCAGCTCTGATGGTACAAAGTTTGCATATATTTACATTATATTTTAGAGTGCATGTATTGTATTCTGTTGCTGTATACAATGTATTCCTTCATTCCGTTCTTATACTCAGATTAGATCATATTATATTAGATCACACTAGAATTTTACAAGGCTTGCAACTTTCCTGGGATAAAGTCTAACTTACTCGAACAAGCCTGTTTACACAAAGTCTGGCTTATTTTATGAGTTGACTTAATACACATGAAGGTTTACTCTTCATTGTCTTGGTTCAGATTTCTGTATGCTTTTGACTTATCGTGTGGAGAAATGTGTTTGTGTATGGTACTTTGGCCACTCCATGAAGAGTACGAAATACAAATAACACATGGGCATTTTTTAAGCTGACACAGCATTAGGTCGTGTCCGCCATTTTGTAGAGGTGACATATAAAATCCCTTACATCAGCCATGTACATCAGAAATCATTCCTTCCTGGTATGGAGACGTCTATACGCAGTGATGCTGGCTCCCTGAGAGTTTCTCAAATCCTAGGCCATTCCTTTACGGTTTCTCATGGCGGAAGTAAGAATAGGATTCGATGACGCCACTCTACAGGTGAAGTATTATAAGTGCTTATAACTTTTGTAAATAACTATTTTTCTCTTAAAAACTGTACATACTATCTCCCTGTATTTTCTGGAATCATTTTATGTTATCATTTTATCATACTTGATTTATTATTGGACTATTGTAACAATAAAGCTGTGTTATATCATTATTGACTGATTGGCCTTCTATAAAGCTGTATTCCGAACCTGTATAAAACTTGGCAAAACAACCTGTCACTTCGTCGGACGCTTAGGGCTTGTCCCCAGCCGAAGGTTATTGGTCGGTTTTTCAGACGGTTTGCGGTTTTACAAGCCATCTGAAATGCAACGCTCCACCGGACGTTTTTTTAAACCGGCGGTCCGAAATACTTAGAACATGTTCATTCTTCCGCCCCGGTTTTCGGGCAGAACATGAACATGTGGGTGCGAAGGGGGGGGGCGGCTTGAATCTGACAACTGCGGACAAAAACCTCCCACCTGCATAACAAAAAAAGATCAAATACCGGTCGGAAAAAAAGGACTGGTATTTAGTGTTTGCCGTGGGAACATACCTTTATGCGCCAAGAAATAAGATGGTATATAAGGAAGAGAGCTACTTTCAATAGCACTAATGAAGGCGTATGAACAACAGTGAACAAGGGCTACTCACAGCCCGAAGCGCGTAAGCGTAACTATTTGCAGACTTTTTTTTTTTTTACCTGCACTGTTTGTATCATTTTTAATATGGATTTACAATGAAGGTTTGAAATGTTAAATTGGATGGTGCCGAACTTTGAGGATTCCCTGCAGTTATATTGATTATTGGGCTGGTGCACCTTCTAGCCTTCGCAGCACCACCAAGATCAGTACACTCCTGGAACCTGCAAGGAAAACTAAAACTGAACTACTTGGATGTATGGGTGAGCACCAAAATCAGAAGGTCCGCAGAGTAACGTTCTGAGCACCGGGAGCCACCAGTGTGGGGAGCTCACTGTCAGAAGGTCCGCAGAGTAACGTTCTGAGCACCGGGACCCACCAGTGCGGGGAGCTCACTGTCAGACGGTCCGCAGAGTAACGACCTGAGCCCCGGGAGCCACCAGTGCGGGGAGCTCCCTGTCAGAAGGTCCGCAGAGTAACGTTCTGAGCACCGGGAGCCACCAGTGTGGGGAGCTCACTGTCAGAAGGTTCACAGAGTAACGTTCTGAGCACTGGGACCCACCAGTGCGGGGAGCTCACTGTCAGAAGGTTCACAGAGTAACGTTCTGAGCACTGGGACCCACCAGTGCGGGGAGCTCACTGTCAGAAGGTTCACAGAGTAACGTTCTGAGCAGCGGGACCCACCAGTGCGGGGAGCTCCCTGTCAGAAGGTCCGCAGAGTAACGTTCTGAGCCCCGGGACCCACCAGTGCGGGGAGCTCACTGTCAGAAGGTTCACAGAGTAACGTTCTGAGCACTGGGACCCACCAGTACGGGGAGCTCACTGTCAGAAGGTCCGCAGAGTAACGTTCTGAGCACCGGGAGCCACCAGTACGGGAGCTCACTGTCAGAAGGTTCACAGAGTAACGTTCGGAGCACTGGGACCCACCGATGCGGGGAGCTCACTGTCAGAAGGTCTGCAGAGTAACGTTCTGAGCAGTGGGACCCACCAGTGCGGGGAGCTCACTGTCAGAAGGTCTGCAGAGTAACGTTCTGAGCACCGGGACCCACCAATGCGGGGAGCTCACGGTCAGAAGGTCCACAGAGTAATGTTCTGAGCACCGGGACCCACCAGTGTGGGGAGCTCACTGTCAGAAGGTCCACAGAGTAACGTTCTGCACATCAGAACCCACCATTGCAGGGAGTTCACTGTCAGAAGGTCCGCAGAGTAACATTATGAGCACCGGGAGCCACCAGTGTGGGGAGCTCACTGTCAGAAGGTCTGCAGAGTAACGTTCTGAGCACCGGGAGCCACCATGGGCAATTCTCTATGTGTCTGGTAGGCAGCCACCTCCACAAGGTGTATGAGAATTATGGAGGCTGGATCATCTCATACCTAACATTTATATTAATTGTGTTATTAGAACATAAAGCTTGGATAAGTCCCCACAGCCAGACTGTTGCTATGTAACCAGTGATTAGAGTATATCCTGCTAATGTCCCATAAATCACAGACAGAAGGTCAGTGCCACCGCGCGCTGTTAATGAGAGGAGATTGAATTTACAGAAGTATTAATGTACAACGTGAAGAAAGCCTCATTTTTTTTCATAGAATGTGAATTCCGGTGGTTTTCCACAAGGATATTTTCACACGGATTATTTTGGCCCATATTTTGGCACATAATTCGTGCCAAAAATATGTGCCGAAATATGCCCAAAACCGTGTTCACCTGCACTTCTCATAGACTGTAATGTAAAATACGTGCCGTCATTCAGACATTGCGTATTTTAATCTCGGATTTTTGCACGCACCTGAAAATAAATGAGGTAATTTCTTTCAGACATATACGCAGCGTCACCTAATGAAGTGTAGGAGGCAGATATCTGCCTCAGGCCATTGTGCTGTTGAAATTACGCGCTGGCAAGCATGTCATTTCAACAGTGCTATGAACGCGTTGTGCGCACCGCAATGCGCCATGTGAACTCCCCCGAAAAAAGAATCGTGACGTATGCAATCACTCTGCAAAGACTTCTGGCATTGCAGGGGGGTCGATAGGCTAAAAAGGGGGGCCCTTTCCTCTGTCTAAATCAGGGCTGGGACAAGGTATTCTGGTGCCCTAGGCAAATAAGGCACAAAGCACCCCCAAATGGAAAATTCAGCCCACTCCATGCCTCCTTGCGCCCCCTTTTCTGCCTGGGATGAAGTGGTGCCCTAGGCAGTCGCCTACCTTTGCCTACCCATCATCCTGGCCCTGGTCTAAATGCTTAGATGCCGTGGTTGCATATTGCCGGGTATGGAGTCATCGCTGATCCTGGCAGTTGCGGCAGGAGTCCAGGTGTATTTTTTTTAAAAAATTTAAAGTGATATGGAAAATAAAATAAAAAAATAACCAAAAATTCTTAAAAAATGTGTTTAACATAAAAACATGAGTAATGTTGACGTGGGATCCTCCAAAATGGATATTTAATCACTTTTCTAAATATATGTCATTACAAAAAGTGAAGCCTCTGAGATCTACAGCATTGCTCAGTCCCCCTTAGTTTCCTGAAAGTTTACATTAGACACAACCAGGACACTGACAGAAGCTACCGCGCTTGCATGTTTGCACTTCTTATCTGATGACAGGGAACATGAATGAGCTTGCAAGGGGCTGGGGTGAAAAGTGCAGTGTATGAGGCTGTTTGCTGTATAGAGAATCCACTGGTTGTAATGTAATTATTTGATTAAACTTTGCAGATGCTTCCTCGCTCTCTGCTCCTCTCTGCTCAACCCCCTCCCTCTCACCCCTGTAGCCGTGCATGCTTTATCTTCTCTCCTAAACAGATAAGAGGTAAGGAACTCACTTCGTGGCAAACCCCTTTTTAAACAATACATCATTTTCTGATGACACCGTCACTTTATTTTCTTTGGTGGCCCAGACTTATGAAATTTTATCCATGGTGATTAAGGATGATTAGTGGTTACTATCTAACTAACTAGCTAACTAACTAACAGGGGTGTCAAACTCATTTTCACTGTGGCCCACAACAGCATTGTGGTTGCCCTCGAAGGGTCATTGGAGGGGTGGTAGATGCATTGGTAGGACTGTCAGAGCTGTGCCACCACCTATGAGTTGCTCACCAACTATGTCTAAGCTGTCCGGGGCCACATAAAGGAGCATGGTGGGCCAGATTCGGCCCTCGGGTCTTGAATTTGACACCTGTGACTAACATCAATGGAAGCCTAAATTCAAACTAAACTGCTTATTGGTCAATACAAGCAAGTTAACTAAAGGGTAACCTGTTAGCCTTTTTAGGGTCATCACTCTATACGCCGTGTGAGCATACCCTTACAATGCGCCACATGTATCGCAGTGTTGATAAATCCTGCGCAGGTTTAGAAAGTGCCAGCTTTTCTTCTAAGGGTATGTTCACACAGGCTAATTTCGTGACGTATTTGCGCTCTAATACGAGCAAGATGTGCGCCGAAATTACGGTAATCCATAGCTCTCATAGAGCGGGGAGATAAGTGACATGTCAATTAATTGCGGCGAATACTAAATAACAAAACTTAACTTTTATTATATATATAGCACTTAACCTCAATACACACTATTTTAAAAACCTGATTTCTAACCTCTCAATTTGTCCCTTTCTAATTGTGAAGTAATAACTCCTTTTCTATTATCAAGTCTGGTGGGCAGGGCTGCCAATAGAAATTTTGGGGCTCCATACAGCCAAAGTGCCGGGGCCCCCTTTCCATGTCCCGCCATAAAAACACGCCCCTTCCCAGGCACCACCCCAAACATGCCCCTCCCAGGCTCCACCCATTCACTGTTGTAGCCCCGCCCCCTTTCACTTCCTCATTTTTCACTTTTTGGACGGGGCGACGCCAAAAATGGGGAACTATTTTATTTATCTTATTTGTAAAATGGAGAAAGGGGGGTGATATCAACTTTTAAGGGCATGTTCACATGGCATCTTGCCTCTGTATACACATTTGCTGGGTTCGTCTGAACGGACCCAGAGACGCATCTAACAATTAGCAGTGACTTTATCCCTGCCGGCAATGAGGAACGCGCAGCGGCGTTGACCTGAGAGATCACCTCTGGCGCCTGTCGGGTCCGTCTTTCAGATGTGAGCAAAGAAATGATGTCAATTCTTCATCCGAAAGACGGACCCGACAGGCAGGAGGAGAACACGCAGCTGTAGCCGAAGTCGGGACCTCCTCCTCTGTTTGTCTCCATCGCGGAACAGTTTGATTCCGTGAAGCTCCGCCCCTCAATTATTCAGCATCCCGCCGCCCACAAACAGAGGAGGAGGGCCCGGCGCGCAGGGCTCATGTAAGTAGAAGATGTCTCACTACTGCGCAGCTGAGCCGGGAGCGCGTGCCCCCTCCCAGCTCCGCCCCGCTGGCGCTGACTGCAGAATTTTAATTTTAGGAAAGCTACGAAGCGGAGGCGGAGCGCAGGGCAAGTGTGCCGTAAGCACGCCCCCCCCCCCCCCCCTTCACCCAGCACACTGTACACTCACCCCGGGTAGGCACTATGTAGAGCGCGCCGTGCACTACAGTGAAAAGAAAAAAAAACTACTGTACAATGTGAAATAAGGGGCCCGCTTCAAGCAGGCCCGCTTATTTCCCCGGGCCCCATACAGGAGTACGGGTTGTACCCCCTGTATGGCGGCCCTGCTGATGGGACACCACCTTTTAGCAGGGAGACCCTATATATACAGTGATTTGCTAACTCCAAAAAGGAATCCAAACACATCTTACTTGGGCAGTCATCTCTAATCTGATGGGCATGAAACATATAAGGTTTCCTTGTGAGACCCTCTGCAGCGGGTAACACTGTAGAAAGAGGTGAGGAATCACAAATTAAAATGTCATGCCTGACCTCCCCAACATGTTTCATCAGCTAACTGGCTTCATCAGGGGACAGATAAATACTTGTTATATGGGGTCTAGTCAACCCCTTTCCACAAGAACACTCATTAGTCCTCCTTACTATCCGGGGTGCGGGACCACTTTCTCTAACTAGACTGTGTAATCTAACTTTACACCTTCTATTGCTTGCTTAACTTAATGCCACAAATTGTGACAAAATTTTGGTATATTTTTTTGTTTTTGCCCACTAATCACTTTATCTTTCCATGATACCATGTCCCTTTACTGAGGCCACGTCCCTTCTTAGGGTATGTTCACACGCACATTTAGCCGCGTATTTGCGCTCTAATACGGGCGAGATGGGCGCCAAAATAGAGAGCTATGGATTACGCCTCCTTTCCCCGCTCGTACAATATGATTGTATTGTACGCACGGGGAGATAACTGACATGTCAATTATTCGCGGCGAATACGCGCCGTGAGTAATGAATGTCAATGGGGCTGGCGGGCTGCCCCCCACCTACTTCCCCATGCCGCAGGGATACGCGCGTATTAGCGCGAGCTCCCGAAAGACACGATGTATTGCGGCGCATACTGTACATTGTATGAACGTACCCTTACATACGAGGCACAATAGTGTCTAAAACTGTCTGAATCACATAAAAAAGTGATGTAAAGATAATCCTTTTGGTGCAAATTGCACAAGAATTTTGGTACATTTTTCTGTTTTTGCGCACTAATCACTCCCTCTTTCCATGATACCAAGCCCCCTTTACTGAGGCCACACTCCTTCATACAAACGAGGCACAGTAGTGTCTAAAACTGTCTAAATCACATAAAAAATGTTTTGTAAAGACATTACTTTTGGTGCAATTTGCACCAGAATTCTGGTGCAAAGACCTTAAAGGGGTTTTGCCACGATCTAATGTTGACGTGGGTTCCTCCAAAATGGGTATTTAATCACTTTTCTAAATATATGTGATTAAAACAAGTGAAGCCTCTGAGAGCTGCAGCCTGACTAAGATGCCCTTAGTTTCCTGACTGTTTACATTAGCTACGACCAGGAGCTGATCTGGCAAGCTCCTGGCCACTCTTGCGTTGTTTGCACTTCTTATCTGGAACGAGCTTTGAAGAGAGGAGGAGAAAAAAAAGCAGTGTTACTGGGCATCTGCACTAGCTTTGTTTCTGTGTCAGAGCCTGTGTCTACTGTATCGAGAATCTGCTGGTTGTAATGTAATTATCTGAGTAAACATGCATACGCTCCCTGCTCAGCCCTCCTCCCTCCCCTCCTGTCTGAAGTCAGTGAACGCTGCCTGCTCGGAGCTTATATTTACTCAGGAGCAGATAAGAGGGAGAAAACAAAACCCATATAGCTTGTGCACAATACAGTTATCCTCTGTGGTTTAGTCAAACAAGTTTGCTCAACTACAGAGACTGAATATCAGCCTCAGGAGCGTGCATGGGAGGTGGAGCGATGACATCACCGAAGAGGTACTTGTTTTTTCAAACACAGAAACAAAACGCCCCTTTTTTCAAGGCTCAAGAGGGGTATCGGACTGTTAGGTGAGGAAATCACTTCTTGGCAAAACCCCTTATATGCACATGCCCCATTGTATGGTCACAGGGGTGCAAGAAGATGCAGTTTTTTGGGGCAGATATTAAAACTCTCATGCTGGTTACTAAGTAAGCATTTCCACTACTGTTCACCCTCCTATATATAAAATATATATATATATATATATATATATATATATATTATATATTTATTATATAATTATTAAAATAAAATATATATATATATATATATTAGGAGATTCCTTTAAGTCCTATTTTGCAATTACATATTTCGAATCTCAGAAAATGACATCAGGACACTTGGCTGAGACTCGAGATTCGTCCGCGGACACAGACTAACTCATAACTGAAGCAGCACGTTGTCAGCTTTAATTAAATGTTATAAAACAAGCAAAATAATGAATGCCACATTGTAATATGCTATTATCAGCGTCTCTCGGTGAGCACTGCGTACGTGCTGGCTGGAGACGCTGCGATAAATCATTCATAATTGTAAAGACACTGCAAATGAAGGAACTAGAAAGTCTGCCTTAAAGAGGTCCTGCACCAGGAATTGGGAGGGCGATGCAGGAGGCACATCCTAAAAGGGCATATGCTACAGTAGCCTAATAATGTCCTCCTTTAAAGGAGTTGTCTCACGACAGTGATTAGCTTTCATCATGTAGGAAAGGGTGAATAAAGACTTTTTCCAACTATATTGCTTTATTTATTTTGTTTTGTTGAGGAGATGAGAGATTTTATTTGCTCTGAGTGCACAAAGGTTTCTCTGGTTACCATCCTGCTCTCCCCTTCTCTCTCTGCTCTGTCCTATCTGCTCTGAGTGCACACAGGTTTCTCTGGTTAGTGTCCTGCTCTCCCCTTCTCTCTCTGCTCTGTCTTGGCTGCTCTGTGTGCACACAGGTTTCTCTGTTTACCGTCTTGATCTCCCCTTTTCTCTCTGCTCTGAGTGCGCACAGGTTTCTCTGGTTACCGTCCTGCTCTCCCTTCTCTCTCCTTCTCTCTCCTTCTCTCTCTGCTCTGTCTTATCTGCTCTGAGTGCACACAGGTTTCTCTGGTTACCGTCCTGCTCTCCTCTTCTCTCTCTGCTCTGAGTGCACACAGGTTTCTCTAGGTTACCATCCTGCTCTCCTCTTCTCTCTCTGCTCTGAGTGCACACAGGTTTCTCTAGGTTACCATCCTGCTCTCCTCTTCTCTCTCTGCTCTGAGTGCACACAGGGTTCTCTGGTTAAACCCTCCTGCTCCCCCTTCTCCCTCTGCTCTGTCTTATCTGCTCTGAGTGAACACAGGTTTCTCTAGTTACCATCCTGCTCTCCCCTTCTCTCTCTGCTCTCAGTGCACACAGGTTTCTCTGGTTACCGTCCTGCTCTCCCCTTCTCTCTCTGCTCTGTCTTATCTTTTCTGAGTGTGCAAAGGTTTCTCTGGTTACCGTCCTGCTCTCCCTTCTCTCTCCTTCTCTCTCTGCTCTGAGTGCACACAGGTTTCTCTGGTTACCATCCTACTCTCCCCTTCTCTCTTTGCTTGTCTTTTGCTCCCGAGTGCACACAGGTTTCTCTAGGTTACCGACTGTCCTGCTCTCCTCTTCTCTCTCTGCTCTGTCTTATCTGCTCTGAGTGCACACAGTTTTCTCTAGTTACCATCCTGCTCTCCCCTTCTCTCTCTGCTCTGTCTTATCTGCTCTGAGTACACACGGGTTTCTCTAGGTTACCGTCCTGCTCTACCCTTCTCTCTTGCTCTGGTGCACACAGGTTTCTCTGGCTACCGTCCTGCTCCCCAATCCTCTCCTCTGCTCTGTCTTATCTGCTCTGGTGCACACAGGTTTTTCTGGTTACCATCCTGCTCTGCCCTTCTCTCTCTGCTCTGTATTATCTGCTCTGAGTGAACACAGGTTTCTCTGGTTACCGTCCTGCTCTCCCCTTCTCTCTCTGCTCTGAGTGCACACAGGTTTCTCTGGTTACCACTACTCTCCCCTTCTCTCTCTTTCTCGGTATTATCTGCTCTGAGTGCTCACAGGTTTCTCTGGTTACCGTCCTGCTCCCCCCTTCTCTCTCTGCTCTATCTTATCTGCTCTGAGTGCACACAGGTTTCTCTGGTTACCGTCCTGCTCTCCCCTTCTCTCTCTGCTCTGAGTGCACACAGGTTTCTCTGGTTACCGACCGTCCTGCTCTCCCTTCTCTCTCTGCTCTGTCTTATTTGCTCTGAGTGCACACAGGTTTCTCTAGGTTACCATCCTACTCTCCCCTTCTCTCTCTGCTCTGAGTGCACACAGGTTTCTCTAGGTTAACATCCTGTTCTCCCTTTTTCTCCCCTTTTCTGAGTGCACACAGGTTTCTCAGGTTACCATCCCGCTCTCCCCTTCTCTCTCTGCTCTGAGTGCACACAGGTTTCTCTGGTTACCGTCCTTCTCTCTCTGATCTGTCTTATCTGCTCTGAGTGAACACAGGTTTCTCTGGTTACCGTCCTGCTCTCCCCTTCTCTCTCGCTCTGTCTTATCTGCTCTGAGTGCACACAGGTTTTCTCTAGGTTACGACTGTCCGCTCTCCCCCTTCTCTCTCTGCTCTGTCTTATCTGCTCGGGGTGCCCCCACAGTTTTCTCTCTGTTACCGAACACTGTCCTGCTCTCCCCTTCTCTCTCTGCCCCTGAGTGCAACAGGCTTCTCTGGTTACCGTCCTGCTCTCCCCTTCTCTCTCTGCTCTGTCTTATTTGCTCTGAGTGCACACGGTTTTCTCTGGTTACCGTCCTGCTCTCCTTTCTCTCTCTGCTCTGAGGGCACACAGGTTTTCAGGTTACCATCCTGCTCTCCTCTTCTCTCTCTGCTCTGAGGCACCCCAGGTTTCTCTAGGTTTACCTCCTTTCTCTCCTCTTCTCTCTCTGCTCTGAGTGCACACAGGTTTCTCGGGTTACGGTCCTGCTCTCCCCTTCTCCCTCTGCTCTGTCTTATCTGCTCTGAGTGAACACAGGTTTCTTGGTTACCGTCCCGATCTCCCCCTTCTCTCTCTTTCTCTCAGTGCACACAGGTTTCTCTGGTTACCTCCCGTTTCCCCTTCTCTCTCTGCTCTGTCTTATCTTTTTGAGGTGCAAAGGTTTTTTCTGGTTTTCCGTCTGCTCTCCCTTTCTCTCTCTCTTAATTTTTCTTTCTCTGCCTCCTGAGTTTTTGGGACACAGGTTTCTCTGGTTACCATCCTCTCTCCCCTTTTCTTTCTCTGTCTTATCTGCTCTGAGTGCACACAGGTTTTCTTAGGTTACCACCTGTTCTGCTCTCCTCTCTCTGTCTTATCTGCTTGAGGGGCACACAGTTTTCTCTAGGTTTCCATCTGCTCCCCTTCTCTCTCTGCTCTGTCTTATCTGCTTGGACACACGGGTTCTCTAAGGTTACCGTCCTTTCTCCCCTTCTCCTCACTTGCTCTTTTAGTGCACACAGGTTTCTCTAGGTTACCATCCTGCTCTTTCCCTTCTCTCTCTGCTCTGAGTGCACACAGGTTTCTCTGGTTACCCCTCCCGCTCTCCCCTTTCTCTCTACTCTCTTATCTGCTCTGAGTGAAAACAGGTTTCTCTGGTTTACCGTCCTGCTCTCCCCTTCTCTCTCTGGGTCTGAGTGCACACAGGTTCTCTGGCTACCGTCCTGCTCTCCCCTCTCTCTCTGCTGTCTTATCTGCTCTGAGTGCCACAGGTTTCTTTTTGCTTACATCCTGCTTGCCCTTCTCTCTCTGCTCTTTTTTTATCTGCTCTGAGTGAACACAGGTTTCTCTGGTTACCCTCCTGCTCTCCCCTTCTCTCCCCTGCTCTGAGTGCACACAGGTTTCTCAGGTTACCATCCTACTCTCCCCTTCTCTCTCTGCTCTGTCTTATCTGCTCTGAGTGCGCACAGGTTTCTCTGGTTACCGTCCTGCTCTCCCTTCTCTCTCCTTCTCTCTCCTTCTCTCTCTGCTCTGAGTGCACACAGGTTTCTCTAGGTTACCGACCGTCCTGCTCTCCCTTCTCTCTCTGCTCTGTCTTATTTGCTCTGAGTGCACACAGATTTCTCTGGTTACCATCCTACTCTCCCCTTCTCTCTCTGCTCTGAGTGCACACAGCTTTCTCGAGGTTACCATCCTGCTCTCCTCTTCTCTCTGCTCTGAGTGCACACAGGTTTCTCTGGGTTTCGTCTTCTCTTCTGCTCTGTCTTATCTGCTCCGAGTGAACACAGGTTTCCTGGTTACGGCCCGCCTCCCCCTTTTCTCTCTGCTCTGTCTTATCTGCTCTGAGTGCCACAGGTTTCTGTGTTACCATCTGTTCTCCCTTCTCTCTCTGCTGTGAGTGCACAAAGGTTTCTCTAGGTTACCCTTCTGCTCTCCACTTCTCTCTTGCTCTTTAGTGCACACAGGTTTCTCTGGTTACCGTCCTTTCCTCTCTCTGGGTCTGTTTATTGCTTTGAGTGACACAGGTTTCTTGGTTACCGTCCTGCTCTCCCCTTCTCTCTCTGCTCGTCTTATCTGTCTGAGTTGCACACAGGTTTCTCTAGGTTTAACTCCTGTTCTCCCCTTCTCTCTCTGCCCCTGAGTGCCACAGGTTTCTCTTGGTTACCATCCTGCTCTCCTCTTCTCTTTCCTCTGCTCTGAGTGCACCCCAGGTTTCTAGGTTTCTGATGCCTGCTCTCCTCTTCTCTCCCCTCTGCTCTGTCTTATCTGCTCTGAGTGCACACAGTTTTCTCTAGTTACGCTGTCCTGCTCTCCCTTCCTCTCTGCTCTGAGTGCACACAGGTTTCTCTAGGTTACCATCCTGCTCTCCTCTTCTCTCTCTACTCTGTCTTATCTGCTCTGAGTGCACACAGGTTTCTCTAGGTTAACATCCTGTTCTCCCCTTCTCTCTCTGCTCTGAGTGCACACAGGTTTCTCTAGGTTACCATCCTGCTCTCCTCTTCTCTCTCTGCTCTGAGTGCACACAGGTTTCTCTGGTTACCGTCCTTCTCTCTCTGATCTGTCTTATCTGCTCTGAGTGAACACAGGTTTCTCTGGTTACCGTCCTGCTCTCCCCTTCTTCTCTGCTCTGTCTTTCTGCTCTGAGTGCACACAGGTTTCTCTAGGTTACTGACTGTCCTGCTCTCCTCTTCTCTCTCTGCTCTGTCTTATCTGCTCTGAGTGCACACAGTTTTCTCTAGTTACCGACTGTCCTGCTCTCCCCTTCTCTCTCTGCTCTGAGTGCACACAGGTTTCTCTAGGTTACCATCCTGCTCTCCTCTTCTCTCTATCTGTCTTATTGCTTGAGTGCACACAGGTTTCTCTGGTTACCGTCCTGCTCCCCTCTCTCTGCTCTGAGTGCACACAGGTTTCTCTGGTTACCGTCCTGCTCTTCCCTTCTCTCACTCCTCTGTCTTATCTGCTCTGAGTGCACACAGGTTTCTCTAGGTTACCATCCTGCTCTGCCCTTCTCTCTCTGCTCTGTCTTATCTGCTCTGAGTGTGCACAGGTTTCTCTGGTTACCGTCCTGCTCTGCCCTTCTCTCTCTGCTCTAAGTGCACACAGGTTTCTCTAGGTTACCTCCTGCTCTGCCCTTCTCTCTGCTCTGTCTTAATCTGCTCTGAGTGCACACAGGGTTTCTCTGGTTACCTCCTGCTTCCCTTCTTCTCTCTTGTTTCTGAATGCACACAGGTTTCTCTGGTTACCCGTCTGCTCTCCCTTCTCTCTCTGCTCTGGGGTGAACACAGGTTTCTTAGGTTACCGTCCTGCTCTCCCCTTCTTCTCTCCCGCTCTGAGTGCACACTTTTCTCTGGTTACCATCCTGCTCTCACCTTTCCTCTCTCTGCTCTGAGTTTCACACAGGTTTCTCTGGTTACCGTCCTGCTCTCCCCTTCTCTCCCCTGCTCTGTTTTATCTGCTCTGAGTGCACACAGGTTTCTCTGGTTACCATCCTGTTCTCCCCTTCTCTCTCTGCTGTGAGTGCACACAGGTTTCTCTAGGTTACCGTCCTGCTCTCCCCTTCTCTCTCTGCTCTGTGTGCACACAGGTTTTTTCTGGTTACCGTACTGCTTTCCCTTCTCTCTTGCTTTTGTCTTATTGCTCTGATTTAACACAGGTTTTCTCTGGGTTTCCATCCTGTTCTCCCCTTCTCTCTCTGCTGTGGGGTGCACACAGGTTTCTCTAGGTACCCTCCTGCCTCCCCCTCTCTCTCTGCTCTGGTGCACACAGGTTCTCTAGGTTACGTCCTGCTTCATTCCTCCCCTGCTTGTTTATGCTCTGAGTGCACACAGGTTTCTTGGTTACCCGCTCTCCCCTTCTCTCTCAGCTCTGAGTGCACACAGGTTTTTGGTTACATCCCGTTCTCCCCTTCTCTCTCGCTGTGTTGTCACAGGGTTTCTAGGTTACCGTCCCGCTCTCCCCTTTCTCTCTCTCTCTGAGTGGGCCCCAGGTTTCTCTGGTTACCGTCCTGCTCTTACCCTTTCTCTCTGCTCTTTAAAAGCACACAGGGTTTCTCTAGGTTTTACCATCCTGCTTGCCCTTCTTCCGGCTCTGTTCTTATCTGGCTTTTTTTGAGGCACAAGGTTTCCTGGTACCATCCTGCTCTCCCCTTCTCTCTCTGTTCTGAATGCACACGGTTTCTCTGGTTTACGTCCTGCTCTCCCTTCTCCTTTGTTTGAGTGACACAGGGTTCCTTGGTTACCGTCCGCTCTCCCTTTCTCTCTTGCTCTGAGTGACACAGGTTTTCTCTGGGTTCCGTCCTGCTCTCCCCTTCCTCTTGGGTCTGATGCACACGTTTCTTGGTTCATCGCTCTCCCCTTTCTCTCTGCTGAGTGCACCAGTTTCTCGGTTACCGTCCCGCTTCCCTTCTCTCTCTGCTCTGTCTTTTTCTGCTCTGCGTGCACAGAGGTTTTCTGGTACCGTCCTGTCTACCCTTCTCTCTCTTGCTCTGTCTTTTTGCTCTGTGTGCACACGGGTTTTTCTAGGTTACCGTCCCGCTTCCCCTCTCTTCTTGCTTGTTTTTCTGTCTCAGTGCACACAGGTTTTCTGGTTAAAAGTTTCCCCTTTTACAACTTCCTTTTTCTTTTCTGGTGCACCGCTTCTTGGTTCCCTCCGTTCCCCCTTTCTCTTTGCTGTGAGTGCACACAGGTTTCCTAGGTTACCGTCCCGCTCTCCCCTTCTCTCCTGCTTGGTGGGCCCCAAAGGGTTTTTTGGTTACGTCCTGCTCTCCCCTTTCTCTTGCTCTGTTTTATCTGCTCTTGTGCACACAGGTTTCTCTTTGGGTTTCCGTCTGCTCTCCCCTTTTTCTCTTGCTCTCTTATTGCTCTGCGTGACAAGGTTTTTTGGGTACCGCCTTCCCCCCCTTCTCTCTCTGCTCTGTTTTTATCCCGTCTGCGTGAAAACGGTTTCTTTGGTTTCCGTCCTGCTCTCCCCTTTCTCTCGCTCTGTCTTTTCTGCTCTGATAACACATTTTTTTGGTTTCTTTCCCTTCTTCATGCTTTTGTTTATTTGAGAGCAGGGAGTGATGTCCTCACAGGTCTGCATGCAGGACGCGGCAGTTGGAACCCCCGATGCTTAAAATAACAAAGGGGAAATAATAACTTTACTTTGAGCTAGGTCATAGATAAATTTCCGTCTTTTGTCAGTTTCAATAAGAAAAACTAATCAGGGATACTGATCACTGCTATAGAATCCCCCGCCTGACCAGTAAAACGCATAATCTAAAGCCTTGTGGTGCTATGAAAAAGCTTGTGAGGTAGTGCAGTATCTGTTATAGACAAACATCGTAGAGTTTGGGCACTGTATGGGAAAATTTTTTTTGTCACACATTATGGTGTACTATGCAGGATATAGCAGTATCATATAAAAAACAATATGGAGTATAGTTTGGTCCGTATGGGGATATATTTTTTAATATCTATGGTGTTATGTAGGCACTGTATAGCAGTACTTTATAAGCACACTATGGTAGTTAGTTTTTGGGGACTGATAAAATCAAAACCTGTGCACATCTAGGCGACTATTCAGGCATGTATAGCAGTATATATAAAAAAAATATGGTAGTGTTTGGTTTTTTTTAGGGAATTTATTTGGCACCATCTATGATTGTAATGCAGGCACTGTTAGCATATTATAAAACAAAATGGATATAGTTTGGCCGAATAAAATACTTTGTCAATCTATGCAGTATATTTTAGGGACTGTACAGTATCATTAAACACAATTGGTAGTAGTATTTGGGGATGTTTGGGGTATTATTTTGCAACATCTATGGCTGTACTATTTTGGCCTTTAGGGTCTATATAAACCAATTGGGAAAGGTAGAAATAGTGGTCCTGTAGGGTTTTTATTTGTGCAACTCTATGGGTTTTAATTTGAAGGGACTGTAGCAGAAAATATAAAAAAAAATGGTAGTAGTAGTTTGGGCACTGTATAAAAATACAATCTGTGCAGGCATCTATGGCTGTACTATGCAGGCACTGTATAGCAGTATCATTTAAACACAATATGGTAGTAGTTTGGTCACTCTATGGGGATATTATTTGTGCACCATATGTCTGGCTACACTAGGCAAGTACTGTATAGTAGTATCATATAAACACAATACGGTAGTAGTAATTTTGTCACTGCATGAGAATATTATTTGTGCACACATCTATGGCTGTACTATGCAGGCACTGTATAGCAGTACTATATAAACACAATATGGTAGTAGTAGTTGGTCACTGGTTGGGATATTATTTGTGCACACATCTAGGCGTCCCTATGCAGGCTGTATAGCAGTATCATATAAACACAATATGGTAGTAGTAGTTGGTCACTGTTTGGGGATATTATTTGTGCACACATCTATGGCTGTACTATTCAGGCACTGTATAGCAGTACTATATAAACACAATATGGTAGTAGTAATTTTGTCACTGTATGAGAATATTATTTGTGCACACATCTATGGCTGTACTATGCAGGCACTGTATAGCAGTATTATATAAACACACTGTGGTAGTAGTAGCAGTTAGTCACTGTATGGGGATATTATTTGTGCACCATATGTCTGGCTGCGCTCTGCAGGTACTGCAGGAAATAAGGGCTCTAAGGATAGCAGTTATTTGAGATTTTCTACTTTTCCACTAGTTAGACTAAGTGGGTTGGTTCAATAAGAAGTGCTCTCCTTTACAATTGTTTAACACACACGTACAGGTCAATGGTGCTTTCTATTACATTGCTTCATCAAAATACAAAAGCAATATAAAATTGTCTGCTCTGCAGCTTGTTCAGCGGAGCCGTCAATAAAGCGATTAGAGGCTTCATACCTGTAGCAGAAATCTTATTTATCCCAACATCGAAGGCGCGGATGTATACGGACGGGCTCAGCACCGCTGACTTCTAAGTAATTCTGCTTTATAGATGCGGCAGAGCTGAGGTTGTCGTTTAGCACAGACTGCTCCCCATAATAGCGAGAAAATTGCCAATTAGCGTCGGGTGGGTGGCGCAAGCAGCGGTTTATGAATGGGATGGACTCTGGTAGCACCAGCTAAACACTGTAGGGTTGGGTACGAAAATTCTCTAAAACAATGTTACTTAAAGGGGTCTTCTCACCGTAGACTTTGAAGGCATATTGGAATCTGCCCCAATCTTGGGAACAGGCCCCTGAAAATGTTAGCTCAGAGTAGAAAGCTGGTCACACTTGTGCACACCTCTCAATTCTGCTCTATGGGAGTTCTGAGAACAGCCCAACACAGCGCACACCTGTACTGGGAACTCTCATAGAAGATAATGGAGAACACACTGCTCCTCTATACTGGGAACTCCCAAAGAAGATAATGGAGAACACAGCGCTCCTCTATACTGGGAACTCCTATAGATCAGAATGGAGAACATAGCACTCCCCTGTACTGGGAACTCCTATAGAACAGAATGGAGAACACAGCGCTCCCCTATACTGGGAACTCCCATAGAGGAGAATGGAGAACACAGCGCTCCACTGTACTGGGAACTCCCATAGAACAGAATGGAGAACACAGCGCTCCCCTGTACTGGGAACTCCCATAGAACAGAATGGAGACCACAGTGCTCCCCTGTACTGGGAACTCCCATAGAACAGAATGGAGAGAACACAGCGCTCCCCTGTACTGGGAACTCCCATAGAGGAGAATGGAGAACACAGTGCTCCCCTGTACTGGGAACTCCCATAGAGGAGAATGGAGAACACAGCGCTCCCCTGTACTGGGAACTCCCATAGAAGAATGGAGAACACAGCGCTCCCCTGTACTGGGAACTCCCATAGAACAGACTGTAAAACACAGCGCTCCCTTATACTGGGAACTCCCATAGAGCAGAATGGAGAACACAGCGCTCCCCTGTACTGGGAACTCCCATAGAACAGAATGGAGAACACAGCGCTCCCCTGTACTGGGAACTCCCATAGAACAGAATGGAGAACACAGCGCTCCCCTGTACTGGGAACTTCTAAAGAACAAAATGGAGAACACAGCGCTCCCCAGTACTGGGAACTACCATAGAACAGAATGGAGAACACAGAGCTCCCCTGAACTGGGAAATCCCATAGAACAGAATGGAGAACACAGCGCTCCACTGTATTGGGAACTCCCATAGAACAGAATGGAGAACACAGTGCTCGCCTGTACTGGGAACTCCCATAGAACAGAATGGAGAATGGTGACGTTACTCTCTGTTGTGTCTTATCAGCTATTCAGCTTGTTTATCTGGTTTCTTGGGTCTATTAAATGCTTGTTTGAGAATCAAAAGGGCCAATGTTCCTCAGTAAGGAGAGTCACCATGTAGAGGTGTAGAGACTAATATGCCATGGTTGCTCCACTAAAATTTAAATATATTCCAGTAAGCTCAAGTGAAAACACTACATACTGGGAACTCCCCTAGAACAGAATGGAGAACACAACGCTCCACTGTACTGTGAACTCCCATAGAATAGAATGGAGAGAACACAGCGCGCCCCTGTACTGGGAACTCCCATAGAACAGAATGGAGAACACAGCGCTCCCCTGTACTGGGAACTCCCATAGAACAATATGGAGAACACATTGCTTCCCTGTACTGTGAACTCCCATAGAACAGAATGGAGAGAACACAGCGCTCCCCTGTACTGGGAACTCCCATAGAGGAGAATGGAGAACACAGCGCTCCCCTGTATTGCGAACTCCCATAGAACAGAATGGAGAACACAAGACTTCCCTGTACTGAGAACTCCCATAGAACACAATTGAAAGAACACAGCGCTCCCCTGTACTGGGAACTCCCATAGAACAGAATGGAGAACACAAGACTTCCCTGTACTGAGAACTCCCATAGAACACAATTGAAAGAACACAGCGCTCCCCTGTACTGGGAACTCCCATAGAGGAGAATGGAGAACACAGCGCTCACCTGTATTGCGAACTCCCATAGAACAGAATGGAGAACACAACGCTCCCCTGTACTGTGAACTCCCATAGAACAGAATGGAGAGAACACAGCTCTCCCCTGTACTGAGAACTCCCATATAACAGAATGGAGAACACAACGCTCCCCTGTACTGGGAACTCCCATAAAGCAGAATGGAGAGAACACAACGCTCCCCTGTACTGTGAACTCCCATAGAACAGAATGGAGAGAACACAGCGCTCCCCTGTACTGGGAACTCCCATAAAGCAGAATGGAGAATGTTGTGTTCCTCAAGCCACATCTAACTCACTGAGCCGTGTAATATGACTGCAGATGAGTATCTGGTTTGACTTTATTCCCAGCAAGCTGTTTGATGATGTTTGCCCCTGATCAGTGCAGAACAGAATACTGGTTGGCTGGGTTAGAGGCTCTAGACATATCTCAATAATTGGGGAGGCAGAAGGTTTTAGGCTTGCTTTCTGTGTTGGATGATAGGAGGAATTGGATTGCCATGTTATGGATAAACAATGTAAAAAAATTCGTCCTTGTCTTGAAGGGGTTATCTACATGCAGTTGTATTGTCAAGCAGTAAGAATACAAATCCATAGGCTGTGATCAGTCTACAGGGATTGCTCATGCCATGCTTTTCATATCATTCTGATAGCTTGCCCCACACAGGTTTTTTTCAGTTGGTTTACAACTTTGATTTCTATCATTTCCTGGCTGTAACTTTACAGGCTTCATGGTAAACGCAGGTCTGAGCTATAGCAACCAGCTGCAGATCAGTTTTCCGATCGGATTTTTTTACAGCGCAGGTCTGTAGTTGATATGTTCATTTTCTTGTTTTCGTGCTGGACATGAAATGTCAATGCAAGGGGGGGGTGTTAGCTTTTATAGCAACCGAGAATGCTGCCGCAGCCTTCGCATGATGTCAAAACAGGCAATACGGTCAGTAATACAGTATTTGCTCTGTGCTGTGGGGACATGCACTTACACTGAAATGAGTGCAGGAGATTTATAAAGTGTAGTACACAATCTGCAGAGCTCTAAAGAGTGTTTACTTAGCTAAATGAAAAGCCTTCAAAGTCAGATATCTAGGAATAGGTAGGACACTGGTAATGGACACATATTACAAAGTGACTTGTTTTTGCAAGATCTTTAACATAAAAAGCAGCAATCCCTGTAGTGAGACAACCCCTTTAAGGTTGAAGGGAGCTCCAATCATTTTCTGTTGGGTCTCAGGTTTGTATACAAGATTGGGCAAGACGTGAAACAAGACCCAATTACCAACAAAGCTTCTGTCTTCAAGTGGTGGACATGGCTTTCAATGTGAAGTATCCACTGGATCTGTCACGGTAAGTTATGTCCATGTTAGTCGTCAAAGAGTTACAACTATGGGTGAAGTCAACTAACTTTCTGGACGGGTAAAGATTGGGTTAAACCATCTATAGATGGAACTTTCTAAGTGCAACTTTTTGCTGTAAAACTCTGATAATGTGGAATCAATAGAGCAGTGAGAGAGGCCTCTTAATGCATTTCCAGCTGGCCTTGGTCAGACAGCGCAGGAAGCCAGGCTCACAGCTTTAACGGGAGTTGACAGTGCATCGAAGACCATCAAAGTCTTGGCCAGATATAGCATGTATAGATAAACCTTACACACGGGAGCGAGGAAGAGCCTTAAGTAGCTGAGACTCCAGAGAAAAGGAAGAGATGAAAGATCAAGGCAACTTTTCAGTCTTCCTGTTTCAAAACTGTTTGTCCCTTGGCTAATTGACTGAAATATTAGGACTCTAGGCTAGAGGTGCAATGCCATTCTGTAGTGCCCCATGTTTTGCCAAGTTTTATCAATACAGGTTCGGGATACAGCTTTAAAGATGACAAGTCAATAAGGATATAACACAGATATATATTTAAAATAGTCAAATAATAAATCAAGTATTATAAAATTAAAAAATAAAATTATTACATAAAATAGTGAGATATAATGTACAGTTTGTTAGAGAAAAATAGTTATTTACAAAATTTTTAAGTGCTTACAAAACTTCACCTGAAGAGTATTGCGAAATCGAATCCGTAACATCAACCATGATAAGCCGTATAATGGCGATGGAACGAGAAACCCTCAGGGAGCAAACAACACCATGTATAGACGTCTCTATCATGGGTAAAGAGGCTTCTGAGGCGTCATGGCTAATGTGACAGATTTATATATGTTACTTCAACAAAATGGCGGACACGACCTAATGCTGTGTCAGCTTGAAAAATGCACAGGTGTTATTTGTCTATCCTACTTTCATGGAGTGGCCGACTCCGGAGTTCAAAGTACGATCCACAAAAACACCTCTCAGACTGATGACAACAATCAGCACAGCTTTAAATACACAAGGAGATGATAAAATAATAATAATAATCTTTATTTATATAGCAACAACATATTCCGCAGCACTTTACAAAGTAGAGGGAATAATTACAGACAAAAGACAGACATTACACAGTGAAGACTACTTACAGGTGAGACACAAGGTGTGAGGACCCTGCTCACAAGAGCTTACAATCTATGAGGGTGCCTGGTGGAGACAATGGAGGAGAAGTGCTGAATTTACAATGGTCCAGCCTTGTTTCATAAATATGGGATGGCTTACATAAAAATTGGGTGAACCTGCCCCCCAGACAGTACATCTATATACAGATAAGTGCCTGTGAGTGCCCAAGTGTAGGAAGTGACAGAAATGTGTGTGATAGAAGGTGGGGGTTAGCAATTATTGGTTTTGGTAGGCCTGCCTAAGAAGATGTATTTTCAGGACACTCTGTGAAGGCTAGGATTGTGCCTGATGGTACGTGGTAGCATGTTCCAGAGAATGGGTGCAGCACGTGCAAAATCTTGGAGACGTGCATGGGAGGTTCGGATGATTGTGGTCTGTAGTTTGATGTCCGTAGCTGAGCGGAGAGAGCGGGTAGGGTGGTAGACAGAGATGAGGGAGGAGATGTAGGGGGGTGCAGCGCTGTGGAGAGAGTGGGTAGGGTGGTAGACAGAGATGAGGGAGGAGATGTAGGGGGGTGCAGCGCTGTGGAGAGAGCGGGTAGGGTGGTAGACAGAGATGAGGGAGGAGATGTAGGGGGGTGCAGCGCTGTGGAGAGAGCGGGTAGGGTGGTAGACAGAGATGAGGGAGGAGATGTAGGGGGTGCAGCACTGTGGAGAGAGCGGGTAGGGTGGTAGACAGAGATGAGGGAGGAGATGTAGGGGGTGCAGCGCTGTGGAGAGCTTTATGGGTGAAAGTAATTCGTTTATGCCATATTCTGTACTGGATGGGCAACCAGTGCAGTGACTGACACAGGGTAGAGGCATCAGTATAGCGGCTGGAGAGAAAGATGAGCCTGGCTGCTGCATTCAGAACAGATTGGAGAGGGGAGAGTTTGCAGAGAGGGAGACCGATAAGCAGGGAATTACAGTAATCAAGACAAGAAAGAATAAGAGCAGTAATGAGAGTTTGAGTTGTTTCCACAGTGAGAAACGGACGGATTCTGGAGATGTTCTTGAAGTGCAGGTGACAGGAGCGGGCAAGGGATTGGATATAGGGGGTGAAGGACAGATCAGCGTCCAGAATAACCCCAAGACTGCGGGCCTGCTGCCTAGGTGTTATAGTGGTGCCACATACTGAGAGAGAAATAGCAGCAGATGGGGGTTGGTTAGTAGATGGGGGAAAAACAAGAAGTTCGGTTTTAGTGAGGTTTAGTTGGAGATAGAGAGAGGACATGATGTCAGAGACAGCGGACAGATAGTCACTGGTGTTTTGTAGCAGAGCAGGAGTGATGTCTGGGGAGGAAGTGTATAGTTGAGTGTCATCAGCATAGAGATGGTACTGGAAGCCAAATCTACTGATGGTTTGTCCAATGGGGGCTGTATAGATTGAGAAGAGGAGAGGACCTAGAACGGATACCTGAGGAACCCCGACAGCAAGAGGAAAGAAGAAGAAGTAGAACCTGCAAATGAGACACTGAAGGAGCGGTCAGAGAGGTAGGATGAGAACCAAGAGAGAGCGGTGTCCTGGAGGCCAATGGCGCTGAGCCTACTGAGGAGAAGATGGTGATCAACAGTGTCAAATGCTGCAGAGAGATCCAGAAGACCCAACGAGGATTTGCCCTGAGATTTAGCAATGTGGAGATCGTTAGAGACTTTAACTAGAGCAGTTTCTGTGGAGTGTAGGGTGCAGAAACCTGATTGTAGAGGATCGAGAAGAGAGTTAGCGGAGAGATAGCGGATTAGGCGAGAGTAGACCAAGCGTTTCAGGAGTTTAGAGATGAAGGGTAGATTAGATACCGGTCAGTAATTAGCAGCGCAGGATGGGTCCAGAGAGGGCTTCTTTACTAAAGGGGTTATAGTAGCCTGTTTAAAGGAGGATGGGAAGATCCCAGTAGAGAGAGAGAGAGGTTACAGATTGCAGTAAGGTGAAAGAGGATAGCTGGAGAAATAGACTGGACAAGGTGGGAGAGAATGGGGTCACTAGAGCAGGTGGTGGGGCGAACAGACAGGAGAAGTCTGGAAATTTCTTCTTCTGTCGTTGGGTCAAGAGCTGAGAGCAGAATAGAGGATGTGCGGGGAGAGACAGGATGGGTTCTGCTTGGGGTTTGAGATGAGATGTTATGCCGGATACTGTTGATTTTGTCTTTGAAGTGAGTGGCCAGGTCTTCAGCACAGAAAGTGACCGGGGCCTGAGCTTTGGGCCTGAGGAGGGAGTGGAAGGTGTCAAAAAGGCGTTTTGGGTTGTTGTGTAATGTGGAGATGAGGGATGAGCACACTCATTAAGCCAGGTTGTAGAATAAGTCAACAGAAGTGTAAGCAGGCTTGTAACTTTGGACCCAAAAAGACAAGGAGACATTGTGTCAATAAAGACAGGCAAAGGTGCAAACTTCATTATCAGAGCTGATGATATAAATTTGGTATAAAATAGAAATGATTCACTATAATTTGACTCAATAGTCATTTATTTTGACTAGCATTACATCCCAATCACTGGGACACTGGCAGCCATGACGGTTCAGAAAGACGTTCTTCTCATGCAAAGATAAAGAGCTATTGGACGCTTCCCTGGTCATAGATATCAGTGCAGAGCTTGGAAGATACATGTGAACGCCCTCTGATGGAGTGGAGTTGTGAAAAGGATTGGGCAGTGCAGGAGAAGGGCTGAGCCATTACTAACAATGCACTATGTGGCTAATACTACAATAGGGGCGCTGTGTGTCTGATACTACAATGGGGGTGCTGTGGGGCTGACACTGGAAAGTGCACTATGTGACTGGTATTGTTATGGGGGTGCTATGTGGCTGATATTATAATGGGGGCACTATGGGACTGGCACTGGGAGGTGCACTATGTGACTGATACTACGATGGGGGCGCTGTGTGGCTGATACTATAACGGGGGCGCTGTGGGGCTGGCACTGGAAGGCACACTATGTGGCTGGCACTAGGAGGGACATTGTGGCTGATACTGTAATAGGGGCACTGTGTGGCTGATACTGTAATGGGGGGCCTGTGTGGCTGGCACAAGGAGGTGCACTATGTGGCTGGTATTGTTATGGGATGTTGTGTGGCTGATACTATAATGGGGGTGCTGTGGGGCTGGCACTGGGAGGTGCACTGTGTGGCTGGTATTGTTATGGGGGCACTGTGTGGCTGACACTGGGAGGTGCACTGTGTGGCTGGTATTGTTAAGGGGGTGCTGTGTGGCTGGCATTGGGAGGTGCATTATGTGGCTGGTATTGTTATGGGGGCACTGTGTGGTTGGCATTGGGAGGTGCATTATGTGGCTGGTATTGTTATGGGGGCACTGTGTGGCTGACACTGGAAGGTGCACTGTGTGGCTGATATTGTTATGGGGCACTGTGTGGCTGATAGTACAATGGGGGCACTATGTTGCTGATACTTTAATGGGAGCGCTATGGGACTGGCACTGGGAGGTGCACTATTTGGCTGGTATTGTTATGGGGCACTGTGTGGTTGGCACTGGGAAGTGCACTATGTGGCTGGTATTGTTATGGGGGCACTGTGTGGCTGACACTGGGAGGTGCACTGTGTGGCTGGTATTGTTATGGGGCACTGTGTGGTGTAGTACATGGGGGCACTATGTGGTAAGGTGCTATACTATGTGGCTGGTATTGTTATGGGGCACTGTGCGGTTGGCACTGGGAAGTGCACTATGTGGCTGGTATTGTTATGGAGGTGCTGTGTGGCTGACACTGGGAAGTGCAGTATGTGGCTGGTATTATTATGGAGGCGCTGTGTGGCTGGCACTGGGAGGTGCACTATGTTGTTATGGAGGCGCTGTGTGGCTGGCACTGGGAGGTGCACTATGTTGTTATGGAGGCGCTGTGTGGCTGGCACTGGGAGGTGCACTATGTTGTTATGGGGGCACTGTGTGGCTGGCACTGGGAGGTGCACTATGTTGTTATGGGGGCACTGTGTGGCTGGCACTGGGAGGTGCACTATGTTGTTATGGAGGCACTGTGTGGCTGGCATGGGATGGTGACTATGTGTTATGGGAGGCTGTGGGCTGGCACTGGGAGGTGCACTTTTTTGTTATGGAGGCACTGTGGTGGCTGCACTGGGAGGTGCACTTGTTGTTATGAGGCGCTGTGTGGCTGGCACTGGGATGCAGCTATTTGTTAGAGGCGCTGTGTGGCTGGCACTGGGAGGTGCACTATGTTGTTATGGAGGCGCTGTGTGGCTGGTCTTGTTATGGAGGCGCTGTGTGGCTGGCACTGGGAGGTGCACTATGTTGTTATGGGGCGCTGTGTGTGGCTGGCACTGGGAGGTGCACTATGTTGTTATGGGGGCATGTGTGGCTGGCACTGGGAGGTGCACTATGTTGTTATGGGGGCTGTGTGGTGGCACTGGGAGGTGCACTATGTTGTTATGGAGGCGCTGTGTGGCTGGCACTGGGAGGTGCACTATGTTGTTATGGAGGAGCGCTGTGGTGGCGGGGTGCACTGGTTGGGGCCGTGGGGATGGAGGTGCACTATGTTGTTATGGAGGCGCTGTGTGGCTGGCACTGGGAGGTGCACTATGTTGTTATGGAGGCGCTGTGTGGCTGGCACTGGGAGGTGCACTATGTTGTTATGGGGGGCACTGTGTGGATGGCACTGGGAGGTGCAATATGTTGTAATGGAGGCGCTGTGTGGCTGGCACTGGGAGGTGCACTATGTTGTTAGGGGGGCACTGTGTGGCTGGCACTGGGAGGTGCACTATGTTTTTATGGGGGGCACTGTGTGGCTGGCACTGGGAGGTGCACTATGTTGTTATGGGGGGCACTGTGTGGCTGACACTGGGAGGTGCACTGTGTGGCTGGTATTGCTATGGGGCTCTGTGTGGTTGATACTACAATGGGGGCGCTGTGAGGCTGACATGAAAAAGTGCACCATATAAGCCCCCTACCCTTCACCACCATGGGCACTGGCATATGCTAGTGCCAGGGAACATTGGCAGTATCTCTAGTGGTCTAAGGTGATGTAAGGGAACCATACTGGTGGTATGTCGTAGTAGAAGAGTTAACGCCAACATTTCCATGGTCCAATGCCAGCCTGACAGACCACCAGTGAGGCCAATTCTATCCAGGGGGCCTATACATTTTCTGGGTTTATGTATCCACTGTCCCTACAGTCCATTGTAGTAATAAACTCCTGTGTCTGCAACTTAATTTCAGCTCCGAAAGCAATATTAAAATAACTTCCCTGTGCCCGGAGGTCCGGCCAAATCCTCGGACCCTCCCTTATAATGCTGCAAATAACGCTGCACTGAACAGGTGGAGGAGACCTCTGTGCATCTTCTCCTCCGCTCCTAATGGCTCAGCCTGTTTTTATAGCACCAGACAGGGAGTTAAATGGACTTATTGAACAACAGCCAGAGGACACATTCAGCGCGAGAGATAAAGAGCCACATTTAACAGCAATCATCAGGGTTCTCTACTTAGTTACATTAACCCCCTATTAACGGGAACTCTGCTGCAAATAGCTCATCCGCAACGCTTCCCGAAGAGGGCTGCCGGCAGAATGCTTGCTTTACATGGGACTGCTGTGTTCATGAAGAATGCATCAACCCCGACCATCGCTGGATAACTGTGTTGGGCCGGCACCTGCTTTCCTCCATAGGCGCAGCTCAGACTCATAAAGTCGACCATTGACATTCCAATTAGTTATAATTGAGAAGGGAACATTACTTTAGTGAGTTTTAATGGCTTCGAGTGTCTTGTTAATGACACTAGAGGCAGAGTCTAAAAAATCCGCTGCCAGAAAATGTTATGTCAGCTCAGACAGAATGTATAAGGACATGAGGGCAGAACACGGCGACGGGCGCAGAAAATCGTTTGCTAGTGACCCTTTCGCTTTGGCAGGGCGGGACCGACTTGCTAGGTGGTAGGCTATGTCAAGTATGGCCTGCTATGGGGTGGGGATTTCTAGAGTACTTCTTTTTTAACAAAACCTATATGCCATCGTAAATGTAAGTCTGCACTACATAGGTGTACATAGTTACATAGTAAGTACGGTTGAAAAAAAGACACGTGTCCATCAAGTTCAACCAAGGGTGGGGAAAATGTGGGTGAAGGGAGGGAGACAAGGATTTAAGCCCAGCCTCACCACTGGTGAATGCCCTGAAGCCCACAAGGCAAGAACCAATCTGCTCCAAGGGAGACCCCACCTCTGACCCCAGAGCCTCCACCAGCCAGGATCCAGAATATTATATAGCTACGTAAGCATTAATATTCTTTAGTTCCAGGTAGGTATCTAAGCCTTTCTTGAAACCCTCACCTGTTCCTGCTGTGACCAGCTCCTCAGACGGCTATTCCACTGATTCACAATTCTCACAGTGAAGAACGCCCTTCTCCTCTGGAGATTGAATCCTTTTTGCTCCAACAAAAGGGAATGTCCCCTTGTCTTCTGAGGGGGCTTTACATGAAATAATTTTTCCCCAATACTTTTTGTAGGGACCATTTATATATTTATACATATTAATCATGTCCCCCCGAAGGTGTCTTTTCTCAAGACTAAATAAGTTCAATTCTTCTAACCTCTCCTCCTAACTAAGATGCTCCATTCCCCTTATAAGTTTGGTTGCTCGTCTTTGCACTAAGATGCTCCATTCCCCTTATAAGTTTGGTTGCTCGTCTTTGTTAATCTCTTCTATAGCTCCTTTATCAGCTCTTCTTCTCTATAAACTGGGGCCCAGAACTGAACAGCATATTCTAAGTGAGGACGCACCAATGCTTTGTACAGCGGTAGAATTACATCCTTGTCCCGCGAGTCCAGGCCTCTTTTAATACACGCCATTATCTTACTTGCCTTAGAGGCAGCTGATTGACACTGCATGCTGTTCTGTAGTCTATGATCTACAAGAACGCCCAGATCTTTCTCAACAAGCGATTCTCCAAGTTTTTCTCCCCCTAGGACATATGATTGGCATTGCCAGATTATTATCTTACCCAGATGCAGAACCTTACATTTATCCACATTGAACCCCATTTGCCAAGTGGATGCCCAAGCACTCAGTGTGTCCAGGTCTGCTTGCAATTTATGAGCATCTTCCATAGATTGCACTACCCTGCATAGCTTGGTGTCATCTGTAACAGCACTGGTTGACATGGACAGCAAACAAAACTGACACCAACTATCAGTCCCATGCAAGTAATACAAAACTTGTATAAAAAATAAACGTAGGGACATTTGATGGCAGACAGCAAGAGGAACGATGACAAAGACACAGATGAGATGATAAATGACTTGAATCCAATAGCAAAAAAACAAACAATAACAACTAGCTTACCCTAAATCTGTCCCTAAAAACCTGTCCCTAACACTGTCCCAAACATCAGACACCACTGGCCCTATTCTATCAACATTGGGGCAGATTTATCAATAGTGTCTTACTCTTAGACAGTGTAAAGTTAGACCAGACAGTCTTACACTGCGCCACATTTGCCATAGTGTTGATAAATCTAGTGCAGGTCAGAACTGTCTAGCCTAAGTTTGTACCACCTATAAGTTGGCGCACTTTTACGGCAGAAACTGCGACAAAATTCTGGCGCATTTTTTTTCCGCATTTAAGCAACGCCCCTTTCCCTTCAAAACCACGCCCCTTTTTACTGGATCACACCCTCTAGACCACCACACTGTCTAAAACACAGTAAATGTGGCGAAAAGCTTGTAAGACATTATTTCTGCCGCAAATTCAGCCAGAATTCTGGGCATATACCTTGATAAATCTGCCCCATTGTCTCTGACTGCGCGGACCCTAAACAACCAGCACAGTACTACCAAAGAAAACTAAGGAATGGAGCACACTGAAAAACTGACATGGGGCAGAACTAAAGCAAACAGGGAACTAAGGGGAAGCAGGCTCTAGGGAACTAGGTACAGAAAACAGGACACATCAGGACTACATACATAAGATACCAGAAAAAGAATGCAAGCAGACAACAAGACTCTCTCATCTTAACAGTATACTCTGCGCCAGGCACCAAGTGAACCTCAGTTTTATAGAGGACTAGAAATCAACCATTCCCACTCTATGTGCTGCATGCTCAGCTAAGAGTTGTTTAAGGCAGTCAGTCAGGAACAATGGAAGGAATTTTTTCCCTAAAATGAGGACAATTGGCTTCTATCTCCTGGAGGGGGGCTTGCCTTCCGTATAGGAGGACACTCTTTGTTAAGGCAGCTCCCAATGATGGCGAGCACCCCGATCAGTGGTGCACTGGGAATATAGTAAAGCTCAGGACTCCAGAGCCCTCTTTCTTGTGGTATCAGAAAGTAGAGATAACCAAATCATCAGAGAGGACCAGAGTCCAAAGCATATTTGGCCTTAAGGTGCAGGGGTGATTGAAAGTGCACTTCCTACCTCCAAATCAGCAGGGCATTGAGGTTACAAAGACGTGAAGAGCAGCTTGTATGAGAGAAAACTTTATTATTTCCAGTAGTAACAGGACTTGTCACCTGGATCCCCTTCATGAGCGTAAAGGACCAAGTATATTGTCTGCGAGCACTGATGAAAGGCGCCCAGGTGCCCTGAAACACATTACTAATATACACAACCAGATTTTCATCAGTAGAATCTGCGCTTCACGTCTTCCTTTGAAGAAAGTGCCTACGAGAGAGGTCCTTAGCGTTTACAGTCCTGCACAACTCCTCACCTGTCGCCCAGTCTCTACTCACATCTGTGATACAGTCCATTAACGTGAGCATGGAGGCCAACAGCATCTATTCCTTAAGAGCTTGAAAAAAGCATTTGTCCTATATTACAGTATGGTTATTTAACCCCTTAAGCCGAACACCTGGAATTAATGGCGCTCTAAAATAAATAATAATAATAATAATAATAATTAAAAGTAGTTAATGACCAGAACATTTTTTTGTTGGCCTCCTTGCGATTCAACAGTAGTAACTTTTTTATTTTTTTCAATGACGCAGTTGGATGAGGCCTCGTTTTATTCCAGACAAGTAGTACTTTATGGGGTAATAGTTTAAGTTCACTTATAAATATTTGCAGCATTTTTTTTTTATTTTGTAAAAATTATTATTATTATTTTTTTTTTACACCATTCACGCTTAATAACTTGTTAGATTAATTCTACAGGTTATTACGGTCGTGTGGATACCTAATATGTGTAGGTTTTTTTGTGCGTGTAATTTATGCACAATTATTTTTTAGTAAAAATGTATTTTTATTTTATTATTTATTGTTTTATTCTTTTTACTGTTTTAACTGTTTTACATTTTTTTTTTATACTTAGTAATGTATTAGCATATTCATATATGCAAATACATTCTAATCTGTGTCACTTTGACACAGGCAGTGATCTGGACAGCACACAGTGTGTCCTGGTCACTGGCTTCATACACAGACAGCTCTGCGGCTACTCTAGGTCCCCAGAGCTGACTGTGGCCGTTCCCCGGGCTCTGTCAGGTCACCGGGTGTTCCGATCACTCGACAGAGCAGGGGAACCTGTTGATTGTGCTGCGGTAACGCACCGCCGCAATCAAAGGAACCGGGGTGCGAAGGTTTCCCCCGCTCCCCAGTGCTTGCAGGACATGCTCTGGGATCAGGGCTGTGTAGTACAGCCCTGATCCCAGCGCTGCTGCGGCACCCAGAGCCGCCAACTCCGATGTCTCCGATATCCGCCAAAAGACGTCGCTGCAGACGAATGATCCACACCGGCCGACGTCAAAAGACGGTGCGCGGTCGTTAAGGGGTTAAAGGGAACCCATCAGCTGCTTTATTCTTCCCAAAAGACAGAGAGCATGAAATATCTGCGGGTCACCAGGTTCCAATCCTGTGGGTTTTACACTGAAACGCTGCTCCATCTCAAGGTAAAACACCCAGTGACGCTGGGAAGACGATGCAGTGTTTCTGGGTAAAACCTGCTGCCTGTCATGGATGTAGGTGGATTCCTTTGAAGAGCTACCGCGAGCAGAACGGAGACGGGAAGCAGGAGCGCTGCTAGGTAAGTAACTGGCTAGGGAGAGCGGAGCAGGGCGGGGATTGTGGCATGCTTCATGACACTGACCATTGTTTGGGCAGCATAAATGAGCTGACAGAGTCTCTTTAAGTTGCCCCTCCACACATACAAGCTAACTACTCATCCCAGTCTAATTGCCTGCACCCTATGAAGGCATTCAGTAGAGTTGAGGTTGGTGCTCTGCATGTTCCAGTCACGTTCTTGCATACCCAGCTTGGTGACTATTTTTTATTAGCTTTGCACAGGGCCATCTTTTCCATTGGGCACACTAGGCAGTTGCCCAGGGGCCCCATAAGTATGGTGTATGTATTTCCCAAGAATACAAGAAACATACCTTGGATCCCTTGGTTTGCTTTGCTTATTTAAAGGGGTTTTGCCACCATATAATGTTGACGTGGAAACCTCCAAAATGGGTATTTAATCACTTTTCTAAATATATGTGATTAAAAAAAGTGAAAACTCTAGAGCTAAGCATTTCTCAACCCCCCTTGGTTACCACAAAGCTTCCCCTAGTCACGAACCAGGAGCTGAAAGGCCGAGCTTGCGTGAATCACTTCTTATCGGATGACAGGCAGAATGAATGGTCTTTTAAGGCACCGGGTAGCAATATGTTTTCTTTTGTATACAGAATAACTAGCTGTAGTGTTATTAGATCCCTGCTTTATCTGATGAAGAAGCTTTCAATCTGCTGTTTAGAATAGGTGTTCTCTTTTGTATACAGAATTCACAAGTTATAGTTTGATTATTTGAGTGAACATGTCACAGGATCCCCTTATGCAGCTCTGTGCTCTGGCTGTGTGTGTCTGTGTGCAGCTCTGTCTCTTGCTGCGTGATTTGTTTACATTACATTAACTTCTTAGCAGATAAGGTTTCTCCTGACAGTGCAGTGTATGAGCCTGTGTCTTGCTGTATTGAATCCACTGTTGTACTGTTTATTAGTTCACTTAAGTTTTGAGACGCTCCCTTTGGATTCCTCACTCCCCCCTCCCCTCTCCCTCTCTCCACTGCAGCTTCATGACTCAGCGTGATTTGTTGACATCTTGCTCTCATACTGAACGGAGGTCAGTACTTGGTCTGGTGGCAAATCCCCTTTAACTGTTTGTGTGTTTTTAGGATGTGCAAACAGTTAGAGAAGGGAGCCAAATACTCCATGCCCTGCCAAATAGTCTTGTAGGCTGCCTGTGTCCAGACATAAGTGGTGTGGTAATATGAGTGTGATTGGGGGTGGCTAGAGGCCATGGCCAAGGGTTATGTCATGTATTTGGGCAGGGCCCACTGCAGGGCTATGCCCAGGGGCCCATAATTCTGTTGAGAAGGCTCTAGCTTTGCACTTAGTCTAAGAGAATTGTTATGCTACAAAGGGCCCAGGTGGCTGAAAAGTAAGAAGCATCAACTCAAACCATGAGTGCACTGGTGTGAAGTTAAGAGTAGTATACTTTACTTCTGTCCAGCTGACACTTGCTAAACTTAGGTTGTGTGGAGGGTACGATTAAGATTGGTCCAAAATTCACTCCAAAATTCAGGGGTCCCATCGTATCTCTGGAACCCGGACTCTATCTGACCTCCTATAACAGCCAAACATAGGAAACATGTCCAGTCATGAGCATTATCCTGTCCACAAGGTCTTTTGGCATTAAAGGTTTTTTTCACCATGCAGTTTCATGGTCACAGGCAGCTTTTATATTAGTTTTCCATTGTCAGGTTGTGGGTGGTTCTATAGCAGTGATTAGCCTATTTAGCTCATCTGAGACATTACCAAGTGGGTGCCCGAGAGCTGATCTTCAGTAAACAAAGCTACTGTGAGGAGTGAAAGCAATCGCTTGTCTTTAAACAAATGCTAATCTTGTTAGAGATAATTAATCTGCTCAGTGTAAGCTAAAATGATGATGTCACTCCCTGCTATCTGCTCTAAATCAGATAGCAGAGATATTGACAGGTAACCAAAGAAACTTGTGTGCCTTCAAAGCAGATAAATTCTCTCTTGTCTCCGGAAGATAATGGGCTAGAGGTCAGAAAAGAGGCGCTGCCATGGCAGTTTTAAGGTGCATTAAATGAGTGTATAGTGCACCTGAATGAATGAACCTGTAAAAAAAAAATCTGGCGTGTGGTATAACTTGCATAGTAAAATTGATGCGCCTATCTAGGCATTACATAATTTAGGCGCATAGCATATCATTGCTAGCTTATTTGATGTGCCTATTTAGGCGCATTCAAATGTATCATGCCTGGTGAATAATGCGCCTAGTTTTGGTGTTATACAGTTCATTTATATAGAGAATAGGGCATCAACAGTTTTTCCTGTGCAAAATACACCTAAACAACGGCACTGTCGTATTGGGATATGATGCACAAAGTCTTCAATTACCTGTCCCTACATGTTGAAACCTAATCTTTGTAGTGAGATAACCCCTTTAAGGAAATAGCTGAGCCAGAAAATTACTTAATGCGTGGCCACCTTTCTACCTTTTCTTGACTGGGTTAGATTGCCAAACAGTAGCAGAAACGCCAATTATCCACACATTTCAAGAGGCGTAATGACAAAAAAAAGTGTGGTCAGAATGTGGTCATTTGAGGCCTCCTAGGGCCTAGGTTGATGCCCAGGACAGGTGTTATGTGTGGCTACTTGGCTATGAAAGCCCAATGTAAGTAGTTCCTGTTTCAGGCATAACACTACAAAGGCAATTTTGGCAACAATTAAGCACATAATTGAGGTTAACCTTCAAATGCAACTTTATCCTTGGTCTGTGGTGTAAAAAAATAGATCATAATCTACCAATACAGCTTGCAACAGGGACCAGTAGATTTCCATGTTAGGTCACCAGGTTGTCTTCCTGCTTGGTTCAACCTAGGAGGAGAAAAACTTGGAGAATCGCTTGTTGAGAAAGATCTGGGCGTTCTTGTAAATCATAGACTACAGAACAGCATGCAGTGTCAATCAGCTGCCTCTAAGGCAAGTAAGATATTGGCGTGTATTAAAAGAGACATGGACTCGCGGGACAGGGATGTAATTCTACCACTGTATAAAGCATTGGTGCGTCCTCACTTAGAATATGCTGTTCAGTTCTGGGCTTCAGTTTATAGAAGAGATGTAATGGAGCAAGAGAGAGAGTGCAAAGACGAGCAACCAAACTTATAAGGGGAATGGAGCATCTTAGTGCAAAGATGAGCAACCGAACTAATAAGGGGAATGGAGCATCTTAGTTATGAGGAGAGGTTAGTAAAATTGAACTTATTTAGTCTTGAGAAAAGATGGCTCTGGGGGGGACATGATTAATTTATATAAATATATAAATGGTCCCTACAAAAAGTATGGGGAACAATTATTTCAAGTGAAGCCCCCTCAACCATCAAGGGGACATTTCCTTCGGCTGGAGAAAAAAGGATTCAATCTCCAGAGGAGAAGGGCGTTCTTCACTGTGAGAACTGTGAATCTGTGGAATAGTCGCCTGAGGAGCTGGTCACAGCAGGAACAGGTGAGGGTTTCAAGAAAGGCTTAGATACCTACCTGGAACTAAAGAATATTAATGCGTACGTAGCCATGTAAAATTCTGGATCCTGGCTGGTGGAGGCTCTGGGGTCAGAGATGGGGTCTCCCCTGGAGCCTCTGGGGTCAGAGCTGGGGGCCCCCCTGGAGGCTCTGGGGTCAGAGATGGGGTCTCCCCTGGAGGCTCTGGGATCAGAGATGGGGTCTCCCCTGGAACAGATTGGTTCTTGCCTTGTGGGTTCCAGGGCATTCACCAGTGGGGAAGCTGGGCTTGAACTCCTTGGCTCCCTCCCTTCACCCACATTTTTCCCACCCTTGGTTGAACTTGATGGACACGTGTCTTTTTTTCAACCGTACTAACTATGTAACTATGTAATATAGAAGTGGGAAAACTGCATCCTAAAGTGTTCTCTATAGGTAGGGAGGAGATCCTGCAGCCTCCACTCCACATGTATCTGTTCCTGGTCTGAATTTAACAGATTGGCCACTCCATCTATAGACCATTAGAAGCCAATGTGGTGTGTCCAGTAGGCACTGGTTATAGGCGGTCTCCGGGTTATGAACAGGATAGGGACTGTAGGTTTGTTCTTAAGTTGAATTTGTATGTAAGTCGGAACAGGACATTTATTACATGTAACTCCAGCACAAATGTTTTTTAGTTTTGGATAGTGCAGGGAAGGGTTCTTACATTTGTTTTGCTGTCTGTACCCCTGTTAAGAAGATTTCACCTCATTTTCACCTCATGTGCTTCTGTGGCATGCTGGCACTTGTCATTCCACAGCTACAATCTGCTATGGAACTACAAGTGCCATCATGCCCAATAAGTCTCCATTTGTAACTAGGGGGCAGATGTAAGTCATTTTCACCTCATGTGCTGCTGTGGCTTGCTGGAACTTGTCGTTCCACCGCTACTATCTGCTGTGGAACATGGACCTACAAGTGCCAACATGCCCCATAAGTCTCTGTTTGTAATTAAGGGACAGATGTAAGTCATTTTCACCTCATGTGCTGCTGTGGACTGCTAGAAATTGTCATTCCACAGCTACTATCTGCTGTGGAACATGGAACTACAAGTGCCAGCATGCCCCATAAGTCTCCGTGTGTAATTAAGGGACAGATGTAAGTCATTTTCAACTCAAGTGCTGCTGTGGCATGCTGGAACTTGCCGTTCCACCACTACTATGTGCTGTGGAACATGGAGCTACAAGTGCCAGCATGCCCCATAAGTCTCCGTTTGTAATTAAGGGACAGATGTAAGTCATTTTCACCTCATGTGCTGCTGTGGCTGTCAGGTTACATGCGCTGTTCCACTGCTGCCGTCTGCATGTCTCTGCTGGGTCTCCCTGTGCAGGGTCCCGGCAGCCTGTGTTCTGCTATGTACTTGCCGTCCTGTCAAGTCTTGTTGCTTCTGGGTCTGTCTGTGGCATGTGCCTCCTAGGGCGTGCGCGCGGCAGCTTCCTGCCTTTTTATTAGTTTCCTGTTCTGTGCACCTTCCTCGTCACCCCTGACCTCTGGCTATAAGAGGAAGTTCTTGTCATTACTCTGGGTCAGTTCATTGCAGTCTCTTGCTGGTTCCATCTTGAGCTCCTGCCAGTATCTCTGGACTTAACCCTGGAGATGCTGGTTCAGTTTCTGTGTCATCTAAGCTCCTGACCTTCTGTCTGTCTCCTGTTACGTCTGATGTCTCTGCACCTGTCCTGTGTCCTGCCTTGGCACCTATTCCTGGTCTGTACCTGTTGTGTTACCCGTCCAGTTCCTGCCGTATCCTGTGGTGTTTTGTGTACGTTTATCCCTCCTGTATCCTGCTGTGTTCCTGAGTAGGTTTTACCTGCCCTGCTTATGTTCTCCTGTGTTCCTGTCCTGCACCTCGACTGTCACCGCAGGTAGCCACGTCAGGGGTAGCGACCTGGGGGTCCCGCAGCCAAGTCCATCCCGCTTTGCGGCGGGCTCTGGCGAAGACCAGGGGCCCCTTAGACTCCGCTCCCTGGCGTGGTCCTCCAGCTACCACCTCGCCTGCGGTGATCACAGAGGATCCACACCCAGATGTCGGCGCCTCGGCATACGTCTGACAGCGCTGCATCGTTACAGTGGCATGCTGGAACTTGTCGTTCCACCGCTACTATCTGCTGTGGAACATGGAACTGCAAGTGCCAACATGCCCCATAAGTCTCCGTTTGTAATTAAGGGACAGATGTAAGTCATCTTCACCTCATGTGCTGCTGTGGCATGCTGGAACTTGTCATTCCACCGCTACTATCTGCTGTGGAACATAGAATGACAAGTGCCAGCATGCCCCATAAGTCTCCGTTGGTAATTAAGGGACAGATGTAAGTCATTTTCGCCTCATGTGCTGCTGTGGCATGCTGGAACTTGTCGTTCCACCGCTACTATCTGCTGTGGAACTACAAGTGCCAGCATGCCCTATAAGTCTCCGTTTGTAATTAAGGGACAGATGTAAGTCATTTTCACCTCATGTGCTGCTGTGGCATGCTGGAACTTGTCGTTCCACCGCTACTATCTGCTGTCGAACATGGAACTACAAGTGCCAACATGCCCCATAAGTTGGTAACTAGGGGACAGATAGGTATGCCATATAATACATAGGATGTTTGCAAGTCAAACCTGTCAAAATGTGTACTAAGTGATAAAATAAGGTCTAGAAAAGTTTTCTCTTGGTAAAATGTTTTTTTTAATCATCATCAATAGCTTTTGTAATCTGTAAATGATAAAAAAAAAAAAAAAAAAATTGGTTTGGGGTCTCCAATGATAATTGCGCCCGGGCCTCTAACAGATGAAGGGTTAATTTGTTTGAGACTTGTTATTTCTGTAAATTACTCGACAGATGCTTCAAGGTGACTGAAGAGGACTGTAGCGCAAAACAGCTTTCTCCATCATGTCCGACACATTCGATGGCGGAGTAGGGGGAAGGGCCCGGTTGGAAGATGTTAAGACCTTGTCATATTTGAGAACGCATTCCGGCATTGCTATAAGTGACATGAAAGTAAAACCCTACAAGATACACCTGAGACAATAGGCAGAGTTTTTGAAGTTATTCCATAAAATAATGCAGATTTTTTTTTTTTTCTAGAAGTGTTGTTCGCCTCTTTAATGAGATTCTGTGCAGGAGCATAGGGCATGTTGGTTGTCAGTCAATCATTCTGTCAGTATACCGAAGTCCTGCTAATCCGCCACCTTATTTATTGTCGTATCACAAAAAATATTTTCCCTCTCTGTTAGAAATGAATTTTTTCCGGCTCCACATGCATAAAATGCGATTTTTATAGAATTTGTACAAAATGAGATACAGTCCATGTTCGTTCTGTGTCGTGAATCTATTACGCGGCAACAAAGTAAAGGTTCTACGGGTATAAAGAAAGATTGTGCGTGAGAAAGTAAATATTACATGATGACGAAAAAGGTTGCAGGGGCACAAAATATATTTTCTGTGACAAAATAAATATTACATGATGACAAGCTGAAAGTATTATGGGCACACTCCAGATTTTGTGGGACAAAATAAATATTACGCGACGGAACAATAAATTTATATGGGCACAAAATACATTTAAGGTGACAAAATGATCATGTGATGAAGAAATAAGGGTTCTATAGGAGCGAAATAGAGTTTATGGGAAAAAATAATGCTAAGCCAAGGCACATTATCATGACAGCTAATATCCAGAGCTACTGCTGTGTGCAGCATTGACAGAGGCTAGACTTCCGGGGAGTGACTCAATAAGGTCCTGGTAGGCTGTTACAGATATATGGATCTGACTGTATCTCACAGCTGCTGGAAGGTCCATAGAGCCAACTAAACTACACAGGGGCTCCCACAGCTGCTGGAGGGTCCATAGAGCCAACACCACCATCCAGGGGCTCCCACAGCTGCTGGAGGGTCCATAGAGCCAACACCACCATCCAGGGGCTCCCACAGCTGCTGGAGGGTCCATAGAGCCAACACCACCATCAAGGGGCTCCAAAAGCTGCTGGAGGGCCCATAGAAACCAACACCCACCATCCAGGGGCTCCACAGCTGCTGGAGGGCCATAGAGCCAACACCACCATCCAGGGGCCCCCACAGCTGCTGGAGGGTCCATAGACCCCAACACCAGCATCCAGGGCTCCAACAGCTGATGGAGGGCCATAAACCAACATCACCATCCAGGGCTCCCAAAAGCTGCTGGAGGATCCATAGAGCCAACACCACCATCCAGGGCCCCACCAGCTGCTGGAGGGTCCATAGAGCCAACACCACCATCAGGGGTCCCACAGCTGCTGGAGGATCCATAGAGCCAACACCAACCATCCAGGGGCCCCACAGCTGCTGGAGGGTCCATAGAGCCAACACCCCCATCCAGTGGCCCACAGCTGCTGGAGGGTCCATAGAGCAACACCACCATCAGGGGCCCAATAGCTGCTGGAAGGTCCATAGAGCCACACCACCATCTCAGGGGCCTCCCAGTGCTATTAGGCTTTGCAGAGGTGCGTGACACCGTCTGCCTACCGGGGCCCATACAAGTGGGTTAGCAAGGTGCGTGATCCTTTGGCCCAGTCACCCATTCACAGTCTAGTGGGTTAGCAGAGGTGCAGTGACAGCCATCTGCTCCAGGGCCCCATACACAGTAGGGTTAGCAGAGGTGCAGTGACATCCGTCTGCTCCGGGGCCCCATACACAGAAAGGGTTATCAGAGGTGGCTGTGACACCGTCTGCTCCAGGGCCCATGCAAATTAGGGTTAGCAGAGGTGCAGTGACATCCGTCTGCTCCGGGGCCCCATAACACAGTAGGGTTAGCAGAGGTGCAGTGTCAGAATCTCCTGGTTACAGGGTTCCAATACCCAAACCAGTAGGGGTTTTGGCGGTTCTCCAACTCCGGGTCTGCATCCAACGTCCAATTACAGCATGGGTGAGCCTGGACATCCGTCGTCCAGGGCCCCTACACAAGGGGGGTTGCAAGGTGCTGTGACATCCTCTGCTCCGGGCCCCATACACAGTAGGTTACAAGGGTGCGGACATCCTTCTGTCCAGTGCCCTTACCAGTGGGGTTAGCAGGGGTGCGTGCAGATTGCCCCGGGGCCCCCATAACAGTGGGTTTAGCGGGGTGCAGTGAATCCGTCGCCCCGGGAAAGCCCCTACACATTTGGGTTGGGGGGGCATGACACCCCGCCCTTTCCGGGCCCCTAAAGTAGGGTTGCAGAGGTGCAGTAACATCCGTTCCCGGGGCCCCCAAACACAGTGGGTTTAGCAGAGGGCAGTAACACCCGTCTGCTCCGGGCCCCAACACAGTGGGTTAGAAGGGGGTGCAGTGACTACAGGGGATACTCCCTGGTTACGGGGTTTTCAAATGGGTCCGGATACCTCCTATTGGGGAAACTGTTTGGCGGTTTTCCCCCATCTTCGGGAGCAAAAAGGCTACCCAAAAGTCCAAAAAAGTGGGTGACGCCAAACCCTAATTTAGCTTTCTTCCAGAGCCATTACACAGTTAGGTGGAGTAGGGTGTGGCTTAAATGCAAGATGGGCGTGGAATAATGCATAATTTTATGACACAAACCGGGGGCTGATGCTGCCCCGGCCCCCTTTCAAATTCCTGCTTTTTTACTTCAAAGTTGGGCTATGAATCGTCTTGCTCCGTGCCCCATACACAGTAGGGTTAGCAGAGGTGCAGTGACATCCGTCTGCTCCAGGGCCCCATACACAGTTAGGGTTAGCAGAGGTGCAGTGACATCCGTTCTGCTCCGGGGCCCCATACACAGTAGGGTTAGCAGAGGTGCAGTGACATATGTCTGCTCCGGTGGTCCCATACACAGTAGGGTTTAGCAGAGGTGCAGTGACATCTTCTCTCCAGGGCCCATACACAGTAGGGTTAGCAGAGGTACAGTGACATCCGTCTGCTCCGGGGCCCATACACCCGTAGGGTTAGCAGAGGTGCAGTGAAATCCATCTGCTCCTGGGCCCCATACACAGTAGGGTTAGCAGAGGTGCAGTGACCCTCCTAGGGCCCCTCCTGCTTCTGGTGCCCGCCGGGGCCCTAGCAGTAGGGTTAGCAGAGGTGCAGTGACATCCGTTTGCTCCGGGGCCCCATACACAGTAGGGTTAGCAGAGGTGCAGTGACATCCGTCTGCTCCGGGGCCCCATACACAGTAGTTTTAGCAGAGGTGCAGTGACATCCGTCTGCTCCGGGGCCCATATGCAGTAGGGTTAGCAGAGGTGCAGTGACATCCATCTGCTCCGGGGCCCCATACACAGTAGGGTTAGCAGAGGTGCAGTGACATCCGTCTGCTCTGGGCCCCATACACAGTAGGGTTAGCAGAGGCGCAGTGACATCGTCTGCTCTGGGGCCCCATACACAGTTGGGTTAGCAGAGGTGCAGTGACATCCCTCTGCTCCAGGGCTCCATACACAGTATGGTTAGCAGAGGTGCAGTGACATCCGATCTGCTCCGGGGCCCCATACACAGTAGGGGTTAGCAGAGGTGCAGTGACATCCGTCTGCTCCGGGCCCCATACACAGTAGGGTTAGCAGAGGTGCAGTGACATTCGTCTGCTCCCGGGGGCCCCCTACACAGTAGGGTTAGCAGAGGTGCAGTGACATCCATCTGCTCCGGGGCCCCATACACAGTAGGGTTAGCAGAGGTGCAGTGACATCCGTCTTCTCCAGGTGATCTGTGTTACATATTTTGCATTCTTGATTCTACCTTTATTTGGAAGTCACCATTATTTTTTGTGCGCGCTTGGTTCTGTTTTTCACTGTTGTGTTAGACACACGTCTGGCCGCCCCCCTGGGCCATCTTGGTGTTGAGCTGTAACGTATCAATCAACCTTTGCGCACCTTTATAGCTGACGTTCACCTCTCACCTCAATGACATCTGGTGCTTTGCAGTTTATATGACGTGTATTCGCTATGGCGCCATTTCTCCATCCATGACACACTTTCACCACAACAGCCACAAAGGGTCACAAACTGTGCAGCGTCACAACTACCACCACCCTCGTCTCAAAAGCCAACAGTCACCTTTTTTGCCACTGAGATAAATCGCCCTTTTTTCCTAAAAGCAGGAGGGTTGTTGCAGAAAAGCCTTCGCGCCCTTCTACCCACCAGTGCACCACACAACATCCTTCATCAGCTACGACGTTGAAAGTAGTAAGTGGTCCTAATAATTTGACTGTTTTGTATTACAAAATAAGTAGTTGGATTGTAATGCCGCCCATTAGGTTAAACCCTAATTATCAAAGTCGCTGTAGATGCTATAGCACCAGAGATGGCGGAGGGGAGGCTCTATACCTCTTCTATCCCCGGTTGGAGGGCTCTGACTAGCTCTCTTGTGATGTGCTATGGGGGCCTTCATCTTCTATTATAAAATAAATTCCTTTCAGGCAATATTTGTGTAACTCAGACGTATTATATTAATTATGGATGGGGGCTGAGCGCGCCGGGAGACGTCACTTATCTGTGCATTATTATGTTACAAGACATTAGATATAGAATGATGATTTACAGAGCATCAAGTCCCATCTATGGGAATTTGCCTACACTACAGAACATACACCACAAAAGGGAAACTATGCTGTTGTATTCCTTATATCTTGCCCATATTATCCATGCCCTTTCCCTCCTAGTCCCCTACTATCCTCCTTTAAGCAGGGGGATATAAAAGCGGCAGGTTTTTTGGGGGGCTAATAAGGGAGGCGGGATTTAAAAGGGCAGGGTTTTGGGGGGGGCTATATTAGGCGGCAGGGCTATATCGGGGGCAGGGCGGCTTTTTGGGGGGCTATATATGGCAGGCAGGGTATTACAACAGGCAGGGTTTTGGGGGGGTTATATAGAAGGCAGGGCTAAAACGGGAGGGAGGGCTTTGGGGGGGCTATTATGGCAGGCAAAGGGGGTAAAAAACGGAGGGCCATTACAGAGTCGGGTTTTGGGGGGTTTTTATAACAGGAGGGCTTTTCAGGCAGGCAGGCAGGGGTTTGGGGGGGTATATAAGGAGGCAGGGTATACAAGAGGGAGGGCTTTGGGGGGGTATAAAGGCAGGCAGGGCTATATACAGGAGGAGGCTTTGGGGGGCTTTGGGGGGCTTAATTTTAAAACAGGCGGATATATACAGGGAGGCAGGGTTTTGGGGGGCTATATATGGCAGGCGGGCTATTACAGGGAGGCAGGGGTTTTGGGGGGGAAAAAGGCAGGCAGGGCTTTGGGGGGGGGCCCCGGTTATACAAGGCAGGAGGGGGTATATCCGGCAGGCGGCTTTTGGGGGGGTATACATAGGCAGGGCAGGCTATATAAAAGGCAGGGAGGGATATATAAAGGCAGGCAGGGCTATGGGGGGGGGGCTATATATAGGGCAGGCAGGCTTTTTTTAAAAATAAAAAAAACATTTTTTCCCCCCCCGGGCCCCCCGAGCTTGTCCGGCAGCGGCTGGGGGGGAGGGGGTTTTTTTCATGGGCTCACGTCAGCATTACCCGGGGGCCAGAGGTTTCCCCCTTGGGGGGATAAAACCCCTCGGGGCAGGTAATTGCACCCCCGGGAGTTTTTAACCCAAAAAAAGTGCCCCTTAATGGGGGGGGGGCTTTTATTACACCTTTTCCATTAATTTTATTAAAAAAAAAGGGGGGGAAATTCCATTTCCCGCAGACATGCTCTGGAACGACAAGTCCAGCATGCCCACCCACATGAGGGAAAAATGGGTGAAATCTTCTTAACGGGGGGCCGACAGCAAAAAAAAGAAAAAACCCTTCCTGATACCCCAAAACAAAAACCCTTTTGTTGCGGGGGAGTTACTGTAATAAATTACCTTTACTTCATACAAATTAACTTAAAAACAAACCTCCCCCCACCCTTTCCAAAACCCGGGGACGGCCTGTATTAGAAAAAGAGTTTTTGTTTTTTTTTTAATTTTCAGATTCAGAAATATGTCCATAGGCTGTTTTCGGTACGGCAGCTCATCCCAGTTTTAGGGGGCAGGAGCTTACTGCATTCTGGTATATTGTTAGCTACTTATGTATAGCCCTGCCCCTATGTGGGAAGGCTCCCCGGTTTTATCCACAAAAAAAATTCAAAAATATTTTAGATCAAACCGGTTTAAAAAGTGGAGGGGGGCCCCCTTCATTGGGCACGTCCCCACCAAAGGGTTTTCGGACGGTTTGGGTTTTTCAGACCGCCGAAAAAACGGGCCAAAATGAGCACAATTGTGCCCTATGGAAAACCCATGCAGGGGTCCCCCCCTGCCCCCACTGTAGGGTTTTCCCCCAACGGTTTTGCCGCCGCGGTCCGGCAGCAAAACATTTTTAAATGTTTCATTCTTTTCCCCTCCGGTTCCGGCGGGGTATGAACAAATTTTAAAGGAGGGGGCCCCCCCCCCCCCGCCTCCCCCGGGGGGCAGCCCCAAAACTACGGTATTTGTCCACTGCCGTGGGGAAAAAGCCCCTTTGAGTTCTAACCCCCATGCAAAATCTATATTGAGGCCCAACCTCATTTGCCATTTATACTACCACTGTCCTTTTATTTGGTAGAGGGGTCTTTGGATCCCATTAGGCATGAGTACAATACCCACCTCTACATCACTATATCCTGCTTAGAAGAAAATATGACAATTACTAGTATAGATCCATTTGAATTAGGGCATCTGCAATTGCACCCACAAAATTACCCCCTTAAAATGACTCTGAAGGATACATATACGTTAATGGCAATTTCTTACTGATCTATTCCTTGGTCATAACATTTTTGAGGGGCCTCAGAGTCAGGGAGTGACATGACATAGTGTTCTTAAAAATTATTGATTGCCCCCATTTAAACCCCGGGCATGTTTGGGTTTTTTATAATTTGGGAAATTTTAACCCTTAGTTTTTCCCCGCTGGTCTCCCCCCACGAATGGTTTTATTTTTGGGATCTCGTTTTAATGGTGGGGAGGAGCCAGGAAGAATCCTCAGAGGCGAAGCTTCTACACGGTGAAGTAACCAAGCCCAAATTTGAAATTTGCAACAAATCTGTAACCCCCACCTGCCCTGTGCCATTAGAGCTACTTAAAGGGGTTGTCTCGCTACAAAGAATAGCTTTCAAATTGTAGGGAACACAAAATAAAGACATTTTCCAAATATATTGCTTTGTTCCTCTGTTTTCCCTAAGGAGATACAAGTGAATTTATGACCTCCCTGGCTATTTCAGTTCCCTCAGTAACAGACTGTAAACAATTCTCCCCCTGCTGTTTGTTCAATGAGATAAAAAGTGAGTGATGTCATCACACAGGTCATGGCAGTGTCCTGTGCTGCTCAGCAGTAAAAAGCTTGATTTATGTAAAATAAACAGAACTTTAATTAGGGCTTTTGTTTTGGGGATCAGATAAGAAGTCCTGTTAGTAGTTTGAGAAGCTAATCTGATCTAATTAGCATCTGAAAGCACAGCACTGCATGGAGCTGTACAAGCACAAGCTGTATGCAAATGAGTCAGTCTGAACCAGGAAGTGACAGAGTATTTCATTCATGCATTCTCTGAAACTCTGAAGGGAGACAACTCCTTTAAGGCAAGAGTGCCCAGGTGTGACTGCTACTTTTGCCCCCCCTGATGGAAGCTAAAAACAGGAACACATGGCCATAGTGACTGCTCGATGGCTGGACAATGAATATACCCAGTAGGAAGCAATAGAAACCCTCTGGGAAAAATTTAACAGGTGCAGCTCTATAATCTAATGAACAATTGCTCAAATACCCACTAGGTAGGTAACTTCCTAGTAAAAAAAACTGCAGATTGGATAAGTACCAGTTCACACCAGTATGAAGAAAAGTCACAATATCATACAGGAGAAGATTGCACAAATGCAAAAATACTAATAAAGCAACCACTCACACGCCTACTATCCATGAGGGGGGTGATTGCTAGTATTACAATTGCATATAGATAAGGCTTATAATGGGTGACAGTTATACAATTATGTGTGGTACACCATGCCGGCATACAACCAATTGATGACACCCTTACTATTCGATTGAGCGGGTTGCCCAGCATATTTCAAGTGCCCAACACAAAATACTGACACCCTCTGCTCCCCAGTATTACAGGGCAAAACCACATACTGGAAAAATATCAAAGACGAGGTATTAGTTGGTATTATGACCAAAATACACAAGCTCGCAACCCAACGTCGAGAGTCCTCATTGTCTTGCGAGTCCCTACACTAGCCTTACTAACAATTTACAAAACAAATCACAGAAAAATGGGACATGATTTACTTAAAAACACAGACACGCGGCCATACTCACAGCTCAGGACAATGGACTATTCCTACTGGTATCATCATCTTTTCTCCTCAGCTGGTTTCCCTATAGAACAGTGTTTCTCAACTCCAGTCCTCAAGACCCCCCCAACAGGTCATGTTTTAGGATCTCCCACAGAAAGCACTGACCATAATGATATCACCTGTGCAATACTGAGGAAATCCTGAACACTTGACCTATTGGTGGGTCTTGAGGACTGGAGTTGAGAAACATTGCTATAAAATAATTTAAAATTACCCATTTAAAGGGGGTTTGCCATGAAGTAAAATTGAGAAGTTTGAAAATTAATAATAAACATTTTCACCATTCATCATTATTAAAAATTCTGTACCGTGTTTGTTTTAGCTCCTCCTTTAGTGATGCATTGTTTACAGCTCTTCTCCAGGGGATACGACCAGGGCTGAGAGCTCCTCACTCCTGGTCGCACATGCTCAGACATCACCTCTCCTCTCAGGCAGCGACTGAGTGTTCAGACCCCAGGTGCTGTCATTCTACTCCAGTCCTCTGTACTCCTTAGTAATCACAAACACTCACTGCTGAGTGAGTGTTCAACCCCAGGTGCTGTCATTCTACTCCCGTCCGTTGTACTCCTTAGTAATTAGTCAAACAGTGCAAATAAATAAAGATACCTCAATCAGGTCTGTGCATTGGTAAAGAGGAAAAAAAATCCACAGGTAAAAGGGGTTTTGCCAGGACGTGCCTTATCTGCTAAGAAGGAAATGTAAACAAGCCAGGCTGAGCTGAGAGACACAGCCAGAATACAGAGCCTGCATAAGGGATCGTGTGAAATGTTCACTCAAATAATCATACTACAACTAGTGGATTCTGTATACAAAAGACAACACCTTTTCTCCACAGCAGCTTGAAAGCTTCTTCATGTTTTGTCATCAGATAAAGCAGGGATCTTACTCAGATAATCACACTATACAACTAGTGGTTCTGTATAGAAAACACAACATATTCTACCCGGTGCCTTGAAAGTTTTTTCATGTTCTCTGTCATCAGATAAACAGGCATTACTCAGATAATCACACTACAACTAGTGGATTCTGTATACAAAGACAACAATCTCTACCCGTGCCTTGAAAGTTTTTCAGCTTCTTTCATCAGATAAGAGTGTGCTCTGCGCAAGCCCTGCCAGACCAGCACTTGTCAGGTTGCAGCTAATAGAATCTTTTAAGTAACCAAGGGCAGGTAAGGCAGCCTGTAGCTCTCTCAGACTGCAATTTTTGTAATCACATATATTTAGAAAAGTGATTAAATACACATTTTGGAGGATCCTACGTCAACATTACATCGTGGCAAAACCCCTTTAAGTTCCTGCAGGGATTTGAACTTAGGACCATTGTGCTGTGAGGCAAAAATGTTACCTCTGAGCTACAGTGTAGCTACTTACAATTCTATTCATAAACAGACCTTTCTTTGACTACAGAGAGGAAAGGCCTGGTGATGTCCTCCTGCTGGGTCACATGATGAGCAATTCAAACCAATCACACACGCCCCCTTCTGAGCACACAGAGCTGAAGAGCTGGATGCAGGAGGTATGAAATGAGATTGTGGCAAAACCCCTTTAAGGTCATGGGTGCTAATGAGTACCTGTGGTCACCCAGAGGCAACAGCATCTGTCGTTGGCCAGAAATCTTGTGAGGAACAGAGGGAAAAAAGGAGAAACCAGATTGTGAGGTTGACTCCTAGTAGCCAAGCAGATGTCTGTGTCTGTAACCCCTTAAAAATATTGTGCTCTGTTCTGCTCATCTTTCCCCTTTAAGGGGCTCTCCATCTCATTCTACTATTTTGCAAGGCAGTCAAGTCCTATTCCCTGCTCCAGGGTGCTCCATAACTTTTCATGCATGGCAGACATGAGATTACATTAGAGAACGTAGCGATATGATAGAAATAGTCACCCAGATCTATAGGACAATATGAACGTAATAAAAATGCAGCCTGTAGGTAACATTTGCAGCAAAGTGGGTACATGGCTGCACTTATTATTGTGGAGAGAAGCTAATACATTTTTTAGATCATCTTTAATTATTCATAGCTGGGAAGAGGTGAAGGAGACGCAGCATAGGTTTATTATTGTCAGTCAATGGACCTATATCTAGCGGTATGTAATAACCTGGGGCGTATCATTCATATCCAGATAATTCAGCTTAAAGTATCAATCCACTGAAGAATTAAAGGGAACGTTCAAGGAATTTTCATCTTATATTGGTAGGATATTTAAAGGGGTTGTCTCCAATTTCACGTTCATCTTTACCTTTTGTCCTGTTTTTTGGGGGTTTTACTTTGATTTAAGGGGGGTTTTACTGGCTTTTTTCTAGGCGGGAGTAAAAAGCCAGGGCTGTAGCTTTTGCCAAAAAAGTTTCTGGCAGCCCATCAGGGAGGAAAGGGGGTTGAATTAACTAAAGAAATCTGTAGCTATAAACAACCAGTGCTGGGGCCATATCAGGAGAGATTTTAAAAGGGCTGTAGCTATAGAAACCAGTGCTGGCAGCCTATCAGGAAAATTTTAAACTGGTCGGGACTATAGCAAACCCGTGCTGGGAGGCCTATCAAAGGGGAGAAAGGAACAGGTCTTTTGCTATAGCCCAAACCCGTGGGTGGCAAACCTATCAGGAGAGAATTTTGGGGAAAAGGTTTTGTAGCCCCATTTGCAACCCAGTGCCTTGGCAGGGCCCATCAGGAGGGGATTTAACAGGTCTGTAGCTATAGCAACCAGTGCTGGGAGCCTAAAAGGAAAAAATTGGGAAAAGGTCTTAGCACAAAAAAACCAGTTTCTGGCAGCTATCAGGAGAGATTTTTAAAAAGGGCTGGGGCTTTTAGCCCAAACCCGGCTGGCAGCCCATCAGAAGAGATTGGGAAAAAAGGGCTGTAGCTTTTTAGTGACCCTTTTGGGGGCTGATGCCCGCCCAAAACAAAAGGGGGTATCTAAAAATATTTGGGGAGGACACATATTGCAAAGTGGGCTTTTATTTTTCAAGATTTTTTAACATAAAAGAATTTCCCTTTTTGTGAGACAAAACCCCCTTTAAAGGGGGGCAAAAATTTAGTTCTGGTTTTTTTTCCTTAAAAATTTCTTTTGAAGGGGGTCAGGGGAAATTTTTCTTTAAAAAAGGGGTCCCCCGGATGGGGCTTAGGTTGTAAAGGTAATATTTTGGGTTTTCCCCGCTTCACCCCTTTGGGGGAGCTTAAAGTTACTTCAAAGAATGTGTTTCTGTCCTCCAATTGGGCCCACCCCATAATTTTCAAATGGGCAATATACACCTTGAAGTATTGATGACTCCTTCTTGATGAGGGGGGGTTTTCAAACCGTGGCCCAAAAGTTTTTCTGTGTAAACCCTTTGGGGGGTTTTTACATTTATTTTTTATGTCCCTTTGAGGCGGGGCAGTTTTTAGGAAAAGGGGCAAGCCCAGTATTAAAAAGTGCATTTTGGGGGCTGTCAGTAAAAGGTTGTGTTTTGGGCTGACAATTTAAAGTGGATCACTAAAGTAGCTGCCCCCCTTTTGGTAGTGCAAAAGGGCGGTGAGTCTAAGGGGATTTTTTCAAAAATTTTGGGGGTTTTGGTGCGTACTGTATGCCCCTCGCAATACGCCAGGTATTTTTTGGAAACCCGGCTTCTTCTAAAGCAAAGGGTGGGGGGGGGGGGGGTTTTGGGCCCCTTTTACTGCATTATCCCGCAGCGGTATTGTACGCCCGGGGACATGAGGACTATGAGAACTATGAATTATCGTAACTGCGGCGCACATTTTGGCGCGTATAAAACGCAAATATGTGGTAAAATGAGCGCCGTAATTCGTCCCCTAGTTGCCAAAATTTTGAAAATGAAAAAACAGGAGAAAATAGTGGGGGGCGGGGGGGGCGGGGTTTGGGGGGGGCCGTGGCAAAAAATTTTTCATGGCCCCCGCCCATTTTTGACGGGATGCCATGCCCCTTCAAAAAGCCCCACCTACTCCAACCCCAAAAGGTTTGGAAAAAAGCCAGGTAGTGCCCTTTTTAAACCGGTAGGGAGCCCCCCCCTTAAACCGGTGTGCCCCCTTTCAGGCGGTTAAAATGCCCCCCTTTTTAGCCAAAAAAGATTTCCCTTTCCCGTAGCCCCGGTGAAACCAAATTTGTAGCCAAAGGGGAGGGTGCCCCCCCCTTTTTGCCAGGGAGTGCCCCCATTGTTTTCCAAAGGGAGTTTCCCCCCCCTTTTTTTGCCAGGGTAGTGCCCCCCATTGTTTGGGCCGGTTTTGCCCCCTTGTTGGCCAGGTAGTGCCCCCTCTGTTTTGCCCCAAGGTAAATGCCCCCCTCGTTAAACCAGGTAGGGGCCCCCATTTCCCCCATTTTTAGCCAGGTAGTTTCCCCATTGTTGTCAGGTAGAACCCCCCTTGTAGCCAGGTAGTGCCCCCCAAATTTTAGCCCGGTAGTGCCCCCCCAAATTTTATTGGCCAGGTTTGTGCCCCCATTGTTAGCCAGGTAAATGGGCCCCCTCTTTTTGCAGTTGTGCCCCCCCATTTTTAGCCAGGTTAGTGCCCCCCCTGTTGCCGGTTTGCCCCCATTGGGAGCCAGGGAGACCCCCCATTTTTGCCCGGTTTGACCCCCCATTGTAGCCAGACCGTTGGGCCCCATTGTGCCAGGTGACCCCCCCCTTGAAGGGGGCCCCCGACCCGTGCCCCCCATTGTAGCCGGTAGAACCCCCCCTTGGAGCCCGGGCAGTCCCCCCCTAAAACTAATAATTAAAAAAAATAAAAAAAAAATCCACTTACCCCGACCTCAGGCTCCTGCCCGAGCGGCCCGCTCCAGCCGATCTCCTCAAACGTCACAGGGGAAGGGGAGGGCAGCCGCCGGTTTACCTTTTCCCCTGTGAAAGCTGACATGTGGTACGGGCACAGCGGCGCCGGGGCATACGGGGGAGGAGGCAGGAGGGAAACGTCCCCCCTGCCTTTCCCTTCCCTTGTTTTGCGAGGTTTGGGGGGTTTGAAGGGGGCGCCAAACGCCCGCTTCACCCGCCCGTTTGGGGAAAAGGGGGCCGGCGGGGTCCAGAGTAGGCACAAAGGGTACTCCGGCCCTGGCCCTTTTAAAGGGCCCCCCCTTTTAAGGGAAAGGGCCCTTTCTCCCCGGGAGGGCCCGGGGGGGGGGGGGAACCCCCCAATTTTCCCGGGACCCCCGCCCAAAAACCCGGGAGAGTTGGGATTTTATTATTACGCCCGGGGAACGAAGCAAAGCCCGTGGGCTTTGGGGGCCTTTGGGTGCAAAGTAAAGATATTGAAGCTGTGTAATTCTCAGTTGTTTCCACAACCCCTATAAACTTCAGTAAGGTGTACCTATGCTGTGTCTTCTCCTTTCTGGGGTGCGGGAAAAAGGGAAGGGAAGGGGCCCATTCTTCTTAGAAAGTTGGGGTTTGCCAAAAACATTTTTTGAAAGTATTCTAAATTGCAAGCAGACCTGGACACACTGGGTTTTAGGGCCTCCACTTAGAAAAATGAGGTTTTCCCTTATGTATAAATTTTAAAGTTTTACAATTTTGGTTTAAAATTATCTGCAGCATCATATGTCCTAGAGGGGAAAAAACTGTGAGAATCGCTTTTTGAGAAGGATCCGGGTGACTTATAGATCATAGACTACAGAACAGCATGCGACGTCAATCAGCTGCCTCTAAGGCCAACAGGATATTGGCTTGTGTTAAAAGTGGCCTGGACTTGCAGAACAGGGATGTAATATTACTGCTGTATAAAGCATTGGTGCAGCCTCTCAGAATATGATGCTCAGTTGTGGGCTCCAGTTTATAGAAAGTATGTACTGCAGTTAGAGAGAGTACAAAGACGAGCAACCAAACTAAAAAGGGGAATGGAACATCTTATGAGGAACGGTTAAAAGAGTTAAACTTATTTAGGGGGCTTTCACACAGTGCACTTTTGGTGCGTTTTTAATGCGTTTTTTGTGCAGGAAGGCACAGCAATTAATGCTGTACATTGCTGCACAAAAATCACGGTAAAATTTGCAGTAAAAAAAAAAAATCGCGATTTTACCGCGATTTTTGCCCAGATTTTTGTGCAGCAATTTACGCATAAATTTTTTCTGTGCCTTCTGCACCAAAACCACTCAAAAAAAAAAACAGTGTGAAAGCACCCTTAGTCTTGAGAAAAGATGGCTTCACGGAGACATGATTAATTTATTTAAGGATAAGTAATGGCCCCTAGAAAAGTTATGGTGAAAAGTTATTTCATGTAAAAACCCCTGAAAAAGACAAAAGGGGAAAATTTCCCTTATTGGGGAAAAAAGGGGTTCGTTCCCGGAGAGAAAAGCCTTCTTACCATGAGAAATGTAAATTTGGAAAAGCCCCTGAGGGTGGTCCAGCGGGGGCAGTTGAGGGCTTAGGAATTAGATAAAACCCTTACAACTAAATAATATTCATACTTGTGTAAACCCTATAAAAAATCTAGATCCCGTTGTGCCAAAATTTTGGGATCAGGAATGAAATTTCCAGGGCGTAACTTGAAACTCTGGGCCCTGATGCAAAGAATGAAATGGGGGCCCCCCCGTTTACCAGTGTCTTTACAATATGGGCCAAAGTATGAAAAAGGGTTTTTGGTCTAAAAAAAACCCCTTTTTTCCCCATAGGTTTCATGGGGAAAAAAGTGAGTTTTGGACCAAACCATTTTTAAAAATGGGCCCCCGGTTCTTATTGTGGGTAGAGGGCTTTTTGGGCCCCTCAAACTGTTGGGCCTGGTAACAGCTGACCCCTGCCCCCCCTATGTAAACCCCGAAAACTTCCTTGGGGGGTTTTGGTTTTTTTCCTTTTGGTTCCAAAGTCTTCATCAGTGTAACGACGCCCCTGGCCACTGTCCGGGTCGCAGGCGCGCCCTGCCCCTGTCCCCGGAGCCCGTCCCGCACGTAGGTTGGGGTCCGCTCAGTTGCCCCCCCGGCATCCTTACCCGGCCCCGCTCCCGCTCGTCAGTCTCGGGGTTTAAAAATTTTAAAGGGGGTGCGCGGTAAAAGGTTTTATTGCGGGCATGCTCCTATTTTGTCCGGTTTCCTGGCGGCCTCGACGGATCCTTTGTGTATTTTCCATTTGGGAAAAACTTCCCGATGTTTCCCGTTTGCCTTAAACCCCCTTTTTACCGACCGTTTTAGCTTACGTTTAACCGACCACGGGAATGAACCGCCTGTCCTGACCCCCTGCCTTTTCTTCGTTTATGAACAAAAAAACCCCCCTGCCCTGACTCCCGCCCCGTCCCAGGAAAGACCTGCCCCCGTACTGTTTCCTTGCCTTGGCCGCCCCCGCAAAGGGAAGGCCCCCCCCAGTGGGGGTGACCTGGGGGGACTCCCGCCGCGCAACGACCAAAACCCCCCTTTGCGGGGGGGCCTTTTGGTGAAAAACCCGGGAACCCCCTTTATTTCCCCTCTCCCCCGGGGTGGCTTTTCGCCAAACGCCCTTTCGGTGGTCCGGGATCCCCTCCCCGACCCCCTTTTTGTAGGGTTCCGGCCATGGATCCCCCCAAGGGGCCTTTTCAAGTGTTGGGAACTTTTCCACCGTCGTGGTTTTAAACAATTTACAACAAAATTTGGAGCAGCGTCAAGCAACTTTCCCCTGGGGGCAGCAGTCAAAACCGCTCGCAGCAGCAATTCCGCCAAACTCCTGTCATTGTTCCTGCCTCAATGGTTCCCGCCGGGGTTTTTGAGGGGGCCCCCAAACTTGGGGGCTGTCGCTCCCCTTTAAAATTCGACGGTGACCCAAAAAAATCTGCAGGGGGTTTTATAACCCCAAAGCTCTATGTACGTGGAGCTTATTTACCGATCAGTTCCGTTTTTGAAAAATGTGAAAGGGGGGCGGTTTGTGGTCGCCTCCTCTCCCGGGGAAGGGGCCCCGGCATGGGCTTCACCCCTATGGGACAGAAACCATCCCGTGACGGGGCCGATCTTTTTGAGTGTTTCCCCCAGGTGAGTTTTCCCAACGTCTTCGAGGAAAAAAGGCCGGCACCCCGCTTTAGAAAAGGGCCCCCCTAAAACCTACGCCCGGGGGACCTGTCTGTAGGAGACTACGCGGTACTGTTCCTATCTCTGGCCATATGAACTTGTCATGGAAGAGACAGCTCTGTGTGCTACACTTCAAGAAGGGCTCTCAAGCCGAGTTCATGGACGTCTTGGCCGCTAGAGACCCTCAATCTTCCCTGCTGTGACTGAATCCGGTTAGCAACCCGTATGACGTACGCTTCCTTGAATGGGAGGGAAGATGAAGATAAGATGAAGAAGAGCAGAATGGAAAAGAGAAGAAAAATGAGGGAATGAAAGAGAAGAAGTAAATGAAGAAGTAGCAGAGTTAAGAGATTGAGAAGAGAGATGAGAAAAGAAATGAATGGAAGAAAAATGAGATTGATAAGAAAAATGAAAATGAGAGAAAGAAAAGACAGGAAAGAGAAGAAAGAAGATTTAGAATAACGAGGACGAAAGCAAGACACTGAGAAGTAAAGAGAAGACGACAAGAATAGTAAGAAAGACTAGGAAGATTTAGAAAGAGGAAGAAAAGAGAAAGAAAGAAAAATGAAGTAATAAGAAAGAGAAAAGATGTATGATGAAAGAAGAAAGTAAATCCGAATGAGAGTTGATGAAAAAGAGAGAAGAGATAGTTGAAAAGAGCGAGAGAAAAGGGAGTTGAAAATGAAACTGAAAAGAAGAAAAAGAAAGGATAGTAGAGAGACTAAAAATAGAAGAATAGTAAGAGATGAGATAAGAGAAAATCGAGAGAAAGGAAATAGAATTGCAGTAAAGTGAAGGAAGAAAAGAGAGGAGAAACAAGAGAGAGAACAAAAGAAAGGAGGAGGAAAGAAGACGAAAAAGAATAATGAAGAATGAAGAAGACTGAATGAAAAGAAAAGGATGAGAAAGAAAATACATAAGAAGAAAAGATAAGAGAAAAACAGAAGATAGAGTTGAAAAGAAGATAGAAGAGAGACGAGAGAAGAAAATGAAGAAAGGAGATAAGCCAAGAATGAATAAAAGGTATGAATGATGAGAAGAGAATTAGAAAAAGATTAGACAGAAGAAGAAATGAGAGAGAAATAGAGAAAAGAAGAGAAAGAGATACAGAAGAAGAGAGTTAATGCAGAGTACTAAGGCAGATTAGAAGAAGAAAGGAAAAAAGAAGACGTATTGATAGAAGAGAGATGAAAGAATAAAGGAAAGAAGAGATGACAAGAAGTGAAGAGAAAGTACAAGAAGAGATGAAAATGATGTGAAAGAAAATTGAATGAATAAGAGAAGAGAGAAATAAGATGAAGCTAAGGATTGAGAATTAGAAGAATGAAGATAATAGAAAGAAAAAGAAAGATGTTACTAGAGAAACGGACGAGGAGACGCAAGAGATAGAAGAAATTGATGATAAAGAAGAGAAAGTAGAAATGAGAAGATAGAGGAGCTGAGAAGAGAGAATGAAAGATGAAGATAGCAAGAAAAAGAAGAGAGAAGACGGACATGAGCAGAAAGAAGAGAGAAGAGAGAAAAAATAGGAAAAAAAGCAAGAAGAAGAAAGAAGAGAAAGAGAAAGAAAGAACAAGAGAAAGAAGAGAAAAGATTAGAGAAGAAGAAAAGGAAAGAAAAGAAGAAGAGAAGAAAAAGAAAAGAGCATGAAATGAAGAGAAGTAATGAGAAAGAAGAAAGAAAAGATTGAGAAGAGAGAGAAAGAAAAAGAAGAAAGAGATAGAATTGAAATGAAGAAAAGATGAAGATAAGAGAGTAAATAGAAAGAAAAGAAAGAAAATGAGAAAGAATGATGTAGAAAGATTAAGAAGAAGAAGTAAGAGGAGAAACAGAGAGAATGAAAGTATGTTATGAAGCAATCGAAATGAGAAGGGAAGAAAGAGAAAGAAAGGAAATGAGACAGAAGAAAGAATATGAGAGAATGAGAAAGACATGAGGAAATCTTGAAAAGAGAGAGAAAGAGAAGAAAAGAGAAGGAAAGAGAAAGAAAGAGGAAAAATGATTGATAAAGAAATAGAAGAAAAGGAGAAGAAGTGAGAAGGAAAAAGAATGGTATTGAGAGACAGAAGTAGGATAGAGAAACGAGAAGAAAGAACCAGAGAAGAAAGAAGTAAAGAGAACAGAAGAGAAGAAAGTTGAGAAGAAGTAGAAAGAAGAGAAAGAGTGAATGAGTAGAAGAGATGACACTGAAGCAGAAGAGAAGAAGCAAGAATGAAAGAGAAGAGAGAGAAGATAAATTGACATGAGAGAAGAATAAATGAGAAAACTTTGAAGAGAAGAGAAAGAAGTAGAAAAATAGAAGAAGAAGAAAGGAATTCGTGATTATGATATTTGATGAGAGATTGAAAGAATCGAAAAGATTTGTTGAGAGAGAAGAACTATGCAAAATGAAGAAAGCAGAGATAGAAGAAGAGAGTAGATGAGAGAGATTAGAGAAATGTATCTGAACTCGGCAAGAGCGTCAGTCGCCCCAACCTCGACGGTGTCTCGTCTGGACACGAGTGTTCCATGGCCTCCTGCGCCACAGGTCGCCAAAACAACCCACGAGGAGACCATGCAGATTGATCGGGCCCATCTCTCTAGAGCAAGAGTTGGCCCAGGTCGGCAAAGGATCTTGGGCCTCTACTGTGGCAGCAGGAGCATTTTCAGAGGAATTGCCCAAGCCGTCCCAAGCCTTAGAGGCACCCACCTCTAGAAAGATGTGACATAGGATCTGTGAGAGAGGCATTCCTAGTGCAACACTCCTCCTCTCACGCCTGTGATGCCTGTGCAGGTCGTGTCAGTGCTGGTATCTCGTTCCATGTTCGGCGTTTCTGGACTCGGGCTCTGCCAGGAACTTCATACACAGATCCCTAGGTGGAGCTCTGTTTTGGCTTCCGGTTGTAGTCTGGAGAATCCCGCTTGTCATCCTAATCCGTCAGCGGGGATGTACTTAGACGAAACCTTCAAGTTGGCCACCAAGCTCTGTCCCTCCAAGTGGGGGCGCTCCTTCTTTGTGTTGCCTAGCTCCTCGTAGGTGAATTCCTCCTCGAACTCTTGGCTGTGACTCCACTTTCTACCCTGGACTGGGATACTGGAGAGGTGGACTCGTTGGGGTCCCAACTGTCGGGGTGGGCATTGTTGGTTGCACCTCGCCCGGTGCTTTCCTGCTATCGCTCGACCCTTAAGGAGCCGTTGCCGGGCTGCTGACCGGGAATACCTGGAGTACGCGATCTGTTCTTGTGAGACATAGCCGAGATGTCTTCCCTCCGCAATCGTCGATTGGCCGATCGACTTACTGCCGGGTACCAGTTACTCCCGGGCCGAGTCTACCCACTTGTCGGTTCCGAGACCCAAGCAGTCGGAGTACATCCAGGAGATGAATCTCGGAAGGAGATCCATCGAAAGTCTTAATCTCCGCTGCGCGCAGGGGTTTCTTTTTCGTGAAGAAGAAGGTCGGTACCTTGCGGGCCCTGCTTAGGACTACGGGGCTTGAACAAGATACGGTAAAGAAACCGGTTAAACCCTTGCCGCTGAGCACAGAACTTTTTGATCGCATGCAGGACGCCAAGATTTTCTCAAGTTGGATTTGAGATGGGGGCTAAACTTGTCGATTCCGAAAGGGCGATGAATGGTATGACGGCCTTCAAAACCAGGGATGGGCACTACGTGTACTGGTGATGCCCTTCGAATGTGAAATGCGGCCTGCGTCTTTCTAGGAGCTCGTGAATGATGTCTTCAGCTGACCTCCTCACACCTGCGTGGTGGTCTACCTTGATGACATCCTGGTGTTCTCTCTGACTCGAGACCCACCGCAGCCATGTTCGTCAAGTGTTGAAGCGTCTCCAGGTGAAACCAATCTGTATGCCAAGCTAGGGAAGTGCATCTTCTCAGACTAGCCTCCGTTTCTGGGTTAGTCATTTCTGTCCAAGGGCCTACGGGATGGATCCCTGCAAAGCTGTCAGCTGTGTTGCTGTGGCCACGCCCAGTCAGTCTGGCGGGCTCTACAGCGCTTCTTGGGCTTCTGCAATGATTATCGCCATTCATCCCTACTTCTCTACGTGGTGGCTCCGATAGTGGCACCTCACCAAGAAATCAAGGCTTATCCACGCAGCTGGCCCGTCGAGGCCGAAGAGGCGTTTTCGAAGCTCAAGTCCGCCTTCTTACTGAGGCTTCTATCCTTGCACGTCAGGACCCCGCGAGACCTTCACTCTGAACGTGGATTGCCTCGTCTGTGGGTGAAGAGCAGTTCTTACACATAAAGGGCCACGGGTTAAGATGTTACGTGCGGCTTCTTTTCATAGACGTATCTGCCGGCCGAGAGGAATTACAACGATTGGCGACGGGAGCTACTGCCATAAAAATTGGCTCTGGAGGAGTGGCGTATCTACTGGAGGGCGCCGTTTCCCCTTCCGTATCTACTCGGACCACAAAAACCTCCAATATCTTTCAGACGGCGGGCCTCTCTGCGACGTAAACCACGCAGGCTAGGGGTCGCTCTTCTTTTCCCGGTTCGATTCCAGATCCATTTCCGGCCTGCAGAGATGAATGTGAGAGCTGATGCCCTCTCCATGCCTCCGACGTGGTGGGTGTTTGATACTGCTCCAGAAACACATAATTCCGCCAGAAGGTCTCATCTCGGCAGCATCCAGTGGACCTGTGGAAGGTCCCTCATGGAAAGGAAACTTATGTGCACCCTGCTCTCTCCGCAGACGTATTTAAAATGTGGACATTGTCATTGGTGGACGTTTTCTTCCGAGCACCTGTAGAACATTCCACCTGATATCCCAGTTTTATTGGTGGCCAGAGCTTGAAAAGGATGTTAAGGACTTGTTTCGTCTTTGACTCCTGTGCCCGCAACATGACGCCACGTCTCAAAACCGGAGGTCTACTACAGCCACTCCCATTCCATTATTTGGAGGATCATGGATCGCTTCTCAAGATGGCGCATTTTGTCCCGTTGCCGGCCTTGCAGTCTGCTCCCGCCTGGCGGAGCTATTCTTCCTTCACGTGTTCCGTTTACCAATGGGACCTCCCTCAGCAAATCGTCTTGGACAGAGAGTTCAGTTTGTCTCCAGGTTTGGCGAGAACTGTGTAACCAACTTCAGGTGAAGCTCGACTTCTCTTCTGTACCACCCACAGACGAACGGCAGGTGGAGGGGTACAGGGTCTTGGTGTTGTTACCTCGTATTTTTTCTCAGGAACGTCAGAAGATTGGTCAATATTACTGCCGTGGGGGGGGTTTCTCTTATAACTCCTTGAGCCTGAGTCCGCGGGGGCCTTCCCCTTATACATCCTGTATGGTTGCATCCCGACCTCCTCTCCTCTGGCAACTCCTCGATGGTACCGGAGGCGGACGCACTGGATCTAGAACATGAAGGCCATCTGGTCCCAGACCCGTCTGTCTCTGCTCGCGCTTCCGAGCGCATGAAGACTCAGCGGACACAAGCAGAATCCTCCTCAGTTTTCTCACAGGTGACAAGGTGTGGACTCTCGTATAGATATGTCCGCCTAAATGATCCTGTCCTAAATGGGAACCCGTTCCTGGGACCTTTGAGGTCATCAGCGCCTTCACCCGGTGTCCTACAACTCCGGCTTCCTCCTACGATGTGAATCCCAACTCGTTTATGTCCTCCTTACTAAACTCCTGGTCTTTAATCGTTTTTCCTGAAGGCTGTTCCTCCTCTGTCTGTGGACTGGTCGAGCCCCTATGTCTTCGAGGTTCAAGAGATTCTGGGCATGAGGAGAACTAAGGGAAAAGATTACTTCTTGGTGGATGGAGGGTTCGTCCCGAAGAGAGGTCTTGGAGCCAGAGGAGAATATCCTGAAACCGCAGCCCTCATCCAGAGAGAGATTTCTTCATCAGTAAGAGAGGGGGCCCAGGGGGGGGGGGCCAAAAGGGGGTGGTACTGTCACGGATGCCCTGCGGAGACCTCTGTTCCCGGGTCGCAGGCGCTCGTGCTCCTGCTCACAGCGGTGCCCGTCCCGCTCGTAGGGTTCGGCGGTCCGCTCACGTCCCGTCCCCGTCGGCGACCTCCACTTACCGGCCTACGGCTCCTGATCCGTCAGTCCTCGGTCTCCGGCGCGTGGTCCGCCCCTAGGGGGCGCGCGCGACGGCAGCAGTTTGAAATTTAAAGGGGGCAGTGCACCGGTAATTGGTCATGCGGGCACTTGCTCCTATTTAAGTCCGGCCTCTTCCTGCCTGGCCTCGCGGAGCCTTTGTGTATTTTCATTGGAGAAATCTTCTGAGTGTTCCTGTCCTTTGCCTTACCGTGTACCGACCGTCAGTACGGTTTACCGGACACGAACCTTGCCGCCTGTCCTGACCTGCCTTCGCTGTCTACGTCTATGATCCTTAAGCGGCCTCCTAGCCCTGTCTCTGCTGTCCCCGACTACGAGCCTGCCTGCCGTTCCTTTGTTACTCGCACCTTGGCCGCCACCGAAGCAAGCCCCGCCAGTGGTTGTGACATGGTGGAATCCCGACCGCCAGCATGGACCATCCGCTTTGCGGCGGGCTATGGTGGAATACCAGGACCACTTAGATTTCCACTCCAGGGAGTGCGGGCTTACGCCATGCTGCGGTGGTCATGTGGATCCAACTCCAGGACCGTTTCAATCTGTAGGGGAAACTAAGGCTTAAAATACTCTTATCTCCCTCCTTCAATCACAATTTACTCCTCACTTGTTGAACTTGTTGGACATATGTTTTTTTTCATCCATACTATGTAACTATGAAGTTTTATTGCAGCCTTCAGGACCCCCAGAGCAGAAAACTTGACTTTAGAGAAGCAGAATTGTTATCAAGGGACCTTCTTTGTCTTGATGGGGATCCAAGAGGTAAGAGAAGAAGCATATGGGGCCAAGTGTATGAAAATCGGTTTAGGTATGAAAACTCACTTTGTTGCCCATAGATTATAATGGGCAAAAAATTGAGTTTTAGACCTATATAGTTTTCATACATGTGGCCCTAATTTCTCCGTCCTTACTTCACTTCTACGATATAACGCAGTAGCCCTGATCTTACTAACACGACCTTTGGTGGACCAGTTACTACCTACCACAAGCAGGACCATCTTTTCCATTGGGAACACTAGGTAGTAGCCCGGGGGCCCCTGGTGGTGCATGTATGTTCTGATACATGATACACACCTGAGGGTTTCCCTTGGCCGGTCTTTGCTTTATTTATCTGTTTGTGTGTTTTTTAGATTGTGTAATCAGATTAAAAACCACTGTGGAGAAACGGAGCCAAAGATTCCCTGCCCTGCCAAATAGTCATGTAGGCTGCAGGCTGCGGTGTCCAGTCATATGCCGGCATAAATAATAATGGGTGTGCTTGAGGGGGGTCATTGCAGGCAGTTTGTGATGTCATTTATTTGAGAAAAAACACATTCAAAAGTAAACCTAGGACCAAATCATATCAAACCTTTATTAATATACAATTAAAACCTAAATACAAGAACAAAAACTAAAACACTCCCTACACTTATCCCTTACAAAAGTACTAAAACTACTTAGCCAATTTAAAGCCGGAGTAGCCGCCCCCCGATAGGGGCGCCCCCACCAGGAACCTAGACTATCGAATCCTAGTATACCCCTACTATAAAACTATAAAGTGCCCAACATTAAAGTGTCCCACAAAACATACTATACACCTATAAATAAATTCCTTATAAATATACCAATTATAGCTTAACAGGAGTAAATAAAACTGATACGATAGCCAACAAAAACTCCTAAAAAGTCAACAATCAAACAAATCTGACGCGTTTCACTGCAGGGTTATGCCCAGGGGCCCATAATTCTGTTAAGACGGCTCTGACCACAAGATAAGCAAACTTCTCTACTGCTGCTGTTATCATCATGAGTGAAATTCTCTATTGCTCCTTGTAGCTTCTCTCGACTCTAGCCTGAAGAAGGTCCCAAATGGTCTACCCTAAAATATACCACAAAGCTAAAATGTCAGATCTCCACCATGTTCGCTATTTCCCTCTCTTGGGTCAGCTTCGATGCTCATGTATATAGTTCTATCAAGCATTGAGGTCATCTCCACCAGTCCCGTTGACGTGTAGCTTTGGACACTTGAGTGCCGATATTGAATTTTTTCTTATTTGACCAATGGCAGAATACTCTTTGATCACCATCTAAGACGCCCGGCAGGACTGTCCAGGCCATCATCATGAGTGAAATTCTCTGCTGCTCCTTGTCGCTGCTCTCGACTCCAGCCTGAAGAAGGTCCCAAATGGTCTACCCTAAAATATACCACAAAGCTATACCACAAATGTCAGATCTCCACCATGTTCGCTATTTCCCTCTCATGGGACAGCTTTGATGCTCATGTATATAGTTCTATCAAGCATTGAGGTCATCTCCACCAGTCCCGTTGACGTGGGGCTTTGGGCACTTGAGTGCCGATATTGAATTTTTTCTTATTTGACCAATGGCAGAATACTCTTTGATGACCATGTAAGACGCCCGGCAGGACTGTCCAGGCCTGAAATAACTGGTTGTCATAAGCAGGATATATGGAGCAGGGACGGCAAAGGTCTCTAAGCTCTCTCTTCGTAAAGGCCACCGTTAAATTAGTCTACCCAGCACAACCTGTCCTGATTCATGTTCCCACCAGGGGAGGAGGGTTTCTACTTCATGTATGCAGGCTTTACAGTTTCTATTTTTCATAATCCATTTTCTCATGTCCCGGCCACCATAAACTTACATACGTCTTGTCGTTGCATCCCAGTCATATCAATCAGTCATCTAAACAGGCTTCCACGCTTTGCTTCCCTCGTGAGATGAGAAGATGGAAAGAACGTGATGGGAGAGTGTCGGCTGTGAATACACAGTCCGGTCACGTTACTAGGAGCATTTCCTACTTTTGACTTCAGCAGTGTGTAAGATGTGTTTAGATGTGGTAAGCTGGCTTGGTGGGTATACAAAGTGTGCGATAGGCTGTTTGCAAGAATTTGCATTGTTGTGATGAAGAAAGACAATTCATCAGAATTGCAGAAGGTGGTGATCATTGACTTTCCGGCTAGGGGTGGCGGTACTGAATATCTGAAACTGTGCCGTTTTGGAACTGTTAGCGCACCTCTGCTAACCCTACTGTGTATGGACCCCCTGAGGCAGACGGATGTTCACTGCACTCCTTGCTAAACCCTACTGTGTATGGGGCCCCGGAGCAGACGGATGTCACTGCACCTCTGCTAACCCTACTGTGTATGGGGTCCCCGGAGGAGCAAGGATGTCCTGCACCTCTGACTAACCTACTTTGTATGGACCACTGGAAGCAGATGGATGTCACTGAACCTCTGCTATCTCTATGTGTATGGGGATAGAGCAAGACGGATGTCACCCGACCTTGTTGCTAAACATTTCTGTGTTTGGGTCTCCTGGAGCTGGACAGATGTCACCGCACCTCTGCTCACCCTACTGGTATGGGGCCCGGAGCAGACGGATTGTCACTGCACCTCTGCTAACCTAACTGTGTATGGGCCCCGGAGCGGACGGAGGGTCACGCACCTCTGCTAAACCTACTGTGTATGGGGCCCCGGAGGAGCACGGATGTCCACTGCACCTCTGCTAACCATATGTGTATGGGGCCCGGAGCAGATGGATTGTCACTGCAAACTATGCTAACCCTACTGTGTGTAGGGCCCCAGAGCTGCGATGGTCAGCTGCACCTCTGCTAACCATACTGTGTATGGGGCCCCGGAGCAGACGGATGTCACTGCACCTTGCTAACCCTTTACTGTGTATGGGGCCCCGGGCAGACGGGATGTCACTGCACCTCTGCTAACCCTACGTGTATTGGGGCCACGGAGCAGACGGATGTCACTACACCTCTGCTAACCCTACTGTGTATGGGGCACTGGAGCAGTACGGATGTCACTCCACCTTGCTAACACTACTGTGTATGGGGCCCTGGAGCAGACGGGATGTCACTGCACTTTGCTATCCCTAGGGTGTGTATTGGGGCCCCGGAGCAGACGGATGTTCAATGCAACTCTGCTAACCCTACTGTGTATGGAGCCCCGGAGCTGGACGGTTGTAACTGCACCTCTGCTAACCCTTATGTGTATGGAGCCCGCGAGAGCAGACGGATGTTACTGCACCTCTGCTATCCCTACTGTGTATGGGGCCCCGGAGCAGACGGATGTCACTACACCTTGTCAGTGCATTTAATTGGATATACTGAAAACAGGACCTGTCGGTGGGTCTTGAGGACTGGAGTTGGGGAGCACTGCATTAGGCCGATGGTGGACTTTTAAAGGAATGGGTACCGTACCCACAGATCTCTATAGAGGCCTCAGCACAAAAGTGGGTATCTTGCTATATATTGGCACCAAATAAAACATATGCAATAGGAACCAGGAGTTTACAACCTGGAATTGGTATAAAGCTGACAGCTTCTACCCATTGGTGGTGGGATTAGTGGTGATGATGTATAACAAGGGCTGCCCGCTGCTCTGTTCTGCTAAAATGGATGATCATTATCTTCCATATCTGGGATCAGCTTGATGTTGTGGTCCCCGGTTGATGCCCATAATGGACAGAGAACAGATATTCCTCCAAACCATCAAGTTCTCCTCCTCTGAACTTCTAGTCGTGTCTGCTGCCCGCGCTCTGCGGTGTTACCTGCCAGCAGAGCATTACGTTTGCTTTCACAGGTTTAGCGCATTGTTGCCAACTTTTTAAATTGAAAAAGCAGGAGATTGTAGTGGGCGGCGCGCCCATCTTGTCGGTGTGCCAACCCCTTCAAAAAGCCCACCACTCCACTTAACTGCGTTACGGCTTTGGTAGAAAGCCAAGTAGATGCCCTTATAGCCAGGTAGTAGCCCCCCATTAACCATGTAGTGCCCTTACAGGCAGGTAGATGCCCCTTGTAGCCATTAGTAGATGCCCCTCTGTAGCCAGGTAGATTCCCCCCTTTGTAGACCGGTAGATGCCCCCCCTTTGTTAGCAGGTAGATGCCCCCTCTGTGCCAGGTAGTGCCCCTCTGTTGCCAGGTATTGTTTGCCCCCATTGTTTTGCATGTTTTGCCCCTGGTGCAAGGTAGTTGCCCCCTCGGTTGCCCAGTAGTGCCCCCATTGTTAGCCAGGGTAAAGTTGTTTTTTTTGTGGGGCCCCACACCCAAATTGTTTGCAGGTAGTGCCCCCCTGTTGAACAGGTTAGAGGTGCCCCATTGTTTGCCAAGTAGGTGCCCCATTGTTTGCCAGGGTATGCCTCCTCTGTTGCAAGGGATGCCCCCATTGTTGCCAGGTAGTGCCCCCATGTGAGCCAGGTAGATGCCCCATTGTGAGGCCATGTAAGTGACCTCTTTGTTGGACAGGTAGGTGCCCCATTGTTTGCCAGGTGTGCCCTCCTCTGTTCGCCTGGTGATGCACCCTTTGTTGCCAGGTAGTTGCCCCATTGTTTGCCTGGTAGTTGCCCCATGGTTTTCATTGTAGTTGCCCCCATTGTTTGCCAGGTAGTGCCCATTGTTTGCAGGGTAGACCCCCATTGTTTGCCACGGTAGTTGCCCCATTGTTTGCCAAGGTAGTTGCCCCTCATTGTTTGCCAGGTAGTTGCCCCATTGTTTGCCAGGTAGTGCCCCCTCTGTTTTGCCAGGTAGTGCCCCCCTAAAAATAAAATAATAAAATCCACTCACCAGACCAGGCTCCTGCAGCTCCTGACGATCTCCTCAGCGACGCAGGGGAAGTGAGGGCAGAGGCGCGTCATTTCCCTGCGCCCGCTGACCTGTTTGTAAGGGGACATCGGTGCTGTACATACGGGGAGGAGAAAGCGATCCCTACTGCATCCTCCCTGCACAGCGAAACTCCGGGCGGATGAAGCGGCGCAGCGGCGCTTCACCGCCTGTGGGTTCGGCCCGGCGGTGCCAGAGTTGCGCACCAGCGCTACTCTGTCGCCAGCGGGTCAGGTAAAGGACCCCGCTGCCTGCTGGTGGCGGGAGTTTCGCAACTCTGCCGGGAAGGGGCGGGGGGTCCCCCAATTAGCGGGAGCCCCCCCCCTCCCCCGCCCAAAAGCGTGAAAAAAAAAAAAAAAAAAAGAGCTAAAAAGAATAAAAAACAAAACAAAATAAAAAAAAAAAAACTGGGAGAGTTGGCATGTATGGTTTAGCATTGACAAGCAATGTACGGAATGGCAGAAGATCTCAGCAGCCGGCAGCTACAAGGCCCGGGAAGATTCATTGCCGCTCAGGCTGCACCTTATCTGGCTGCGGTGTGATGAAAGGTGGGATGATTTCAAGCATAGTTAAAATGCAATTAATATAGACACTGCGCTGTCTGCATGGGCCGGTGGTTTTTAGGTTATTTGATATTACCTCTTTTGTGTGTCAGGTTTAATTAGCTATTGCTTTCCGACTCTGTTATAATCCTATTTGTTTAGACTGTGCGCAATATGATGCTATTATATACCTAAGTATTGGATGAAAGAGGATATTCATTTTATTCTAAGGTTACCGGGTTACCGGGGGGTAGCTATAAGAAGAGTCAACTGTAGCCAGGGCAGTCCTTTCCATTGGGCACAATAGGCAGTTGCCCGAGGGCCTTACAAGCATAGGGGCCCCAGGTGGTCTATGTATGTCCCAGGAATACAAGAAACATACTTCTGGATCCTTGTTGGCTCTTGTTATTTAACGGTTTGTGTGTTTTTAGGATCTGAATCACAAAGCTACACAGTCTAGGCTATATAAGGGCTAGACCCACCCTAGATACAAGAGATAGTCACTCATGACACCTTAAGAAAAAACAAACTACCCCAGACGACATCACTGAGCGGCTAGATACAAAATTAAAATATACCTTTTATTTAAAGCAATATTAAAACCTATCCTTACCCTGCTAAGACCCTAAAAAATACCTAATTAACCTAGTCCTAAATATAAAAAATGTAGGGTAATCGGCCCAAAAAGGGCGCCCTTGCCTGGAACCTATATACTAACTACCAATCCCTATATATCCCTATTGGCAAAATATAATACACCGTAGATAGGCACTAAATGTTACTATGATACACTTCTATATAGATGGTACTCTTTTCCCTCTGAGAGGTCCCAGAAGGGCTCCATCCATATAATGATTAATATGTGGACAAAAAAAATGTTCATATCAACCATAGCACGCTCCAAATAACATCTGTCGTCGCGTTTCCCCCTAACTGATATAGGAGTTCATCAGGACAAAATAATGCATTAGCATAGAATCCACATATATTGACACATCAGATACTCAATAATCATACCACCAACGAGGATCAATGAAATACTTGCATGACCAAGATGCAAATGCAGGTCCCATGTGTTCCAGATGATGGACTGGACCAGTACATCATCTTTTTTTTTTTAAGGATCTGCAAACAGTTAAAAATTATGGTGGAGAAGGGAGCCAAAGGCTCCCTGCCCTGCCAAATAGTCTTGTAGGCTGCTGGTGTCCAGACATGTGTTATGTGATAATATGGGTGTGCTTGGGGGGGGGAGGGTCTCAAAGATGTGGCCTAGTGTGATATAATTTATTTGGACAGGGCCCACTACAGTGCTATGCCCGGGGGCCCATAATGCTCTTTAGACAGCTCTGACAGTAGCGCAACAGCTGTAGAAGTTTAATGGCCGGGAATTAGATGGAGGTGCTGCTATGCTCTTAAGAGCCCATACATTTACCTGCGGGGGTACTTGAAGGGTGGAATCTAGTGAGGAAAATTGTCCCTTGTGAAAATTGGAGGGATCCAATTTAAGCTATTGCATTGGCCATATATGGCTTTGATATACCTCTAACCGAATAAACCAGATAGGGAGATGGTGGCGTGTGTCCTAAATGTTTGTGACCAGGGAATGATCTTTACCGTTGGAATTGAGGCGTGCCCGGTGGAGTATCGAAAGTTTTTGGGTACGCTTGTTGCATTTCCTCAAACTTGAGAAAAATTCTGACCCCCCCTTCACCAACATAATGGAACAAATCTGGATTTTGGTTACCCAGGCATGTTTTTTATACTGTCATTGAATCTAATTGTTGCCCAATAAAGGAGGGTCACTGGTCACGCCAATGGCTAGTACACAGTTAATGAAAATGGAAAAAGCTAGGTCAAGATACCGGGAATCCACAATAATAATCAGGGGTATCCAGGAAACTCACCTCTAGGGCTGATAACCAAGCAAGTCAACTATGCACCAGTTCCTCTCTGGAGGTCCCTGGATGACAATGTGAGACACTGCAGCCAGGTCTTGATTTTGCAATTTGGAACAGTGTAAGGAGCCATCGCCTTGACATTGGGACGCTCAACTCCAGATAGGCCGATATGCCCCAGCAAGCAGCGTTTGGGAGGGCTGGGATGGTCAAGTGGGCATACTTACACTTCAAAGGGGTTTTTGCACGATTGTAATGTTGACGTGGGATCCTCCAAAATGGGTATTTAATAACTTTCTAAATATATGTCATTAAAAAAGTTTTGAAGCCTGTGACGAGCTAATGTCTGACTTACATTGCCCTTAGTTTCCTGACTGTTTGTCATTAAACTACGACAGGAGCTGATCTGGCCACGCTTGCATTGTTTGCCACTTCTTATCTGATGAGGGAACAAGAATGAGCTTTTTAAGGGACTGGGGGTAAAGTTCCTGTGTCTGCTGTATAGAGGAATCCACTAGTTGTAATGTAATTATCTGAGTAATCATGCAGACGCTCCTGGCTCCCTGCTCAGCCCTCCTCCCTGCAGCAGTTCTGAACAATCCACTGTTTTGTAATGTATTGATCTGAGTAACTTTTGCAGGACGCTTCTGGATCCTGCTCAGCCTGATCCCCACTGCAGCAGTTCCGGAACAAATGAAAGAACGCTGCCTGCTTGGGACGTCTCTTCTTCCCTGAGCAGTTAAGAGGGAGGAAACAAAACGCTAAGCTGTGGCACAATACAGGTTCACTCTGTGGAATTAGCAAAACAATGTTTGCTCAAGGTCCAGTGACTGGGAGTATCATGAGCGTGCATGGTTGTGGAGCGATGGACTACAGAGGAGTGGTACTTGTTTTTTAAACACAGAAAAACACAATGCCCCTTTTCTCACGGCTCAAGAAGCTCCAGATCAGCCTGTTAGGTGATGGAATCCTCTTCTTGGCAAAACCCCTTTAATGAGTCATGTGGTCACATTTTTGTCCCCAAAAGGATAGAAATTCTGGGGCTCTGCTTCCAGTTCCATCTTCCATTTCACACCTTTTGTGAAGCTTCCGCCATCAGCAATGTGCTAAGTGCATTTCCATAGACCGGACCTCTAACCCCTGATGAAGCCATTTAGTTGGTGCAACATGTTGGGAGGTCAGGCATGGACATTTTATATTGGATTTTCACTTTGTCTACAACGTGGTTACGCCCGCTGAGAGGGTATAACAAGGAGACTTTATATGTTTTATGTCCATGGATTAGGGATGACTGCCCAAAGTGGGAGATTGGGATTCCTTACTGGAGTTAGCAAATAATTGTATATATAAGGTTTTCTGTTAATAGGTGGTGCTCCACCAGACTTGTAATAAGAAAAGCGAGCTTATTCCTTAGGAGTAGAAAAGGGATAAATTGAGAGGTTAGGAAATTCAGGTTGTTTAAATGTAGTGTGTATAGAGTGGTTTAAGTGTTATGCATAATAAAAGTTACGTTTTTAGTGCTATATTGATTGAGAACCTGATTAGAGTTTAAGTTTGCCTATGGCAATTATAGTAAATTAGTGATTTAATAGTCACTCTCTGTTCTTCTTGCGAGATTCCCATTTTTTTGGGAGAATATTTGACATTTCCATAGATGACACATGTTCTACAAGAGCGCATCGATCGGACTCCATCTTTGTTGCTAATTAGATCTCGTTAGCGCATGTACTCCTTCACCGATGGTGGAACGTTGGGGATGTCAAGCATATGCTTCATTCTATGGCGCTTCGATAGAGAACATATCTGATTTGTTACCTAACAAGCTCTTTGTCATATTGTCATTAAAACCCAATAGGAACCTCTGGGGATGCTTTTTTTTTTTCCGTTTTTTCGAGCCGCCGCTGTCTAAATCTAACATTAACACGGAAGCAGATGTAGATGGAGACTTGGGTGGAATGGAGATGCAGAAATGACTCTGTCAGCCCCCCCACCCTCGATTTTCTGTGACTGACTAATGAATTTGATTAATTTATGCATTACTCCGTTAACTGCACTATTCATAATAGATGAATTCCCGTGAATGCCGAATGTTATAAATTTTAAAGGCAGCTGTTCATACAATGGTAAGAAGAGAAAGCCATAAAGAGTCTCAGATTAATATGTAAATGGCTGGCGTTCGAAGGAAAACATAAAACGCGTTGGCTTTGTTAGAGATCCAGCAAAGTTTTTATTTTTTGTTCCTGCGAGCGAGCTGCTCTGAGGATGTTTGGAAGGTGAAGAGGACAGAGACCAGCTCAGGTTACAGAACCAAGAAGCTGGGTTAGAAGAGCGGTGGGGGCATCCAGAGCCGTCTTAACAGCATTATGGGCCCCCGGGCATAGCACTGCAGTGGGCCCTGCCCAAATACATGACATCACACTGGGCCATACCCCGAGCCCCCCCAGCACACCCATATTATCGCACCACTTATGTCTGGACAGCGGCAGCCTGCAGCCTACAAGACTATTTGGCAGGGCAGGAAGCCTTTGACTCCCTTCTCCATTATGGTTAACTGTTTGCATGTCCTAAAATCACATAAACAGTTAAATAAGCAAAGCCAACCAAGGGATCCAGGGTATGTTTCTTGTATTCCTGGGACATGCATACACCACCAGGGGCCCCTATCATGTGGGGCCTCCGGGCAACTGCCTAGTGTGCCCAATGGAAAAGATGGCCCTGTACATAGTGGTCCACCCAATACTGGACAGGAGAGAGCACTTGGCCATGCCTCGAGCCCCCCCTCCCCAGGCACACCCATATTATCACACCACTTATGCCGGGGCACCCGGCCGCCGGCAGCCTACAAGACTATTTGGCAGGGCAGGGAGCCTTTGGCTCCCTTCTCCACCATGGATTTTAACTTTTCGCACATCTTAAAAATGCACAGTTAAATAATGAAAACCAACCAAGGGATCCAGTGTATGTTTCTTGTATTCTTTTGACATGCATATACCACTTGGGGCCCCTATACTTGTGAGGCCTCCGGGCAACTGCCTAGTGTGCCCAATGGAAAAGATGGCCCTGGGGGCATCACCACTAGAGTCATGAGACAATGGCTTGGGCTGACTGGGTAGGTCTTGTCAATTAAACTTTGGGTCATTGATAACTGGAAGGCAAGACTACTGTTGGTGACCTCTAAAGATGCCTAATATGTGTGGGGTGTTCCAACCCTCCCCGTCATCTCCAATAGAGGACTGTACATGAATTGGGCTGAAAATACAGAAACGTATTGCCCTCTAATCTCCATTTAGAAAAACACAAGCGTGCTCAACCAGGCCTATGTGCATGTTCATGAGATAGTTGGGACGTTGTCAGCTGACCAAACATTTCACCATCAGCCATCTAGGGTGATTGAGTTACTTTAGCTGAAGTCAGTGAAGCCATCTTCTAGAACCCAAGAAGCCATCTTCTAGAACCAAAGTGTCCAAATGTCATTGTCATAGAACCCATGGGACCCAAAGTGTCAGTGGGGTCCTGTGACAATGATGTTGATACTACAATTGCACTCTGACACTATGGTTCCTATGCGAATGACACATATTTCAATTTGGGGTCCTCGAACAATGACATATTGATATTGGGGACCAATGACAATAACAATGACGTTGCTATTACTTCAACTGCATGGTGACACTTTGGGTCCTATGGGAATTGACATTTGGGGTCCTAGAACAATGCCATTGCAATAGGGCCTCAAGAGGAACCCACACATGTCTGTGTCATTGTTCTAGAACCCCAAAATGTCTGTGTCATTGTTCTAGAACCCTAAAATGTTTGTGTCACTGTCATAGGACCCCAAATGTAAATGTGTAATTCCTATTATACCCAAAGTGTCAGAGTGGAATTGTAGTAGTATCAACATCATCATTACGGTCATAGGCCTCCAATATCAATATGTCATTGTTCTAGGGCCACAAATGTAAATTCCCATAGGACCCAAAGTGTCACCATGCAGTTGTAATAGTATCAACTTAATTGTTATTGTCATTGGTCCCCAATATCAATATGTCATTGTTCTAGGGCCCCAAATTTAAATTACCATAGGACCCAAAGTGTCACCATGAAATTGTGGTATTATTAACATATCATTGTTAGGACCATCAGGTATTAATCTGTCATCCTTCTAGAACCCCCCAAATATCAATAAGTCATTGTTATAGGACCCCAAGTGTCAAAATGTGGGACTCAAGGTGTTAATGTGCTATTGTAGTAGTATCACAGTGTCATTGCAATAGGGCTCCAAGTGTCAATCTGTTATTTATGGAACCCACAAATTTCTGTCCTTGTTCTAGAACCCCAAAATGTCTATTTGTCACTGTCATAGGGCCCCAAATGTAAATGTGTCATTACTATTGGACCCAAAGTGTCAGAGTGGAATTGTAGTAGTATCAACGTCATAATTACGGTCATAGGCCCCCCAATATCAATATGTCATTGTTCTAGGACCCCAAATGTAAATGTGTCATTCACACAGGACACAAAGTTTAAGATTGCAATTGTAGTATCAACATCATTGTCACAGGACCCCAGGCTATTCTTCTGGAACCCCCAAATGTCAACATGTCATTGTTCTTATAACCCCAAAATGTTAATGTGTCCTTGCCACAGGACCTCCTGTCAAAATGTCATTGTCAAAAGCTTTCAATGTCAATGTGTCATTCACCGGGAATCAAAGCGTCAGCGTGCAGTTGTAGTACAATAGTATCAAAGTGTCATTGCAATAGGGCCCCAAGTGTCAATCTGTTATTTATGGAACCCACACATTTCCGTGTCATTGTTCTGAAACCCCCAAATGTCTATATTTCACTATCATAGGACACAGAGTAAAAATATGTTATTTTCTTAGGGCTTTGGATGTCTATATGTCATTGTTTTAGGACCCTGAAATCCAAGGTGTTATTGCTCTTGAACTGCCGACCTGTACCGGGAACTCCCAATAAAAAAAAATGGAGAATTATGCGCAGGCACGACCGGTTCCCCATTCTGAGACGACACTTTCAGGACCTGCTCCCAAAAAAGGTGTGGGTCCCAGAGGTAAGACCCGCACCTATCACACTTTAATGGTATATCCTACCAATATACCATCAACGTCTATAGTAGAAACACCCCTTTAAAGAGGTTGTCTCGCTACAAAGATTAGCTTTCAACATGTAGGGAACAGTAAATGAGGACGTTTTCCAAAGATATTGCTTTGTTCAAATCATTTGATCACCTTTTGAGGGCTTTCTGGTTTCTCTAGTGACCGACCTATTTGCTTCTTCTACTCTGCTGTTTGTTCTATCTGATAGCAGGGAGTTATGTCATCACACAGGTCACAGCACAGAACTGCTGGCAGCCTGAGAGCTTGTGTGTTATCTGATCTTTCAGACACAAGACACTAATAACTACTGTTTACTTTAGCTCAGAAGATTCTCTGGACCTCAGAGAAGGAGATTTATCTAATTAGCAGAAGTCTGAATACATAGAGTTCATATGCTAATTACCCACAGCTTGACCAGGAAGTGATAGGATGCATGAATGAAATAATGCTACTGGCTCAGTATGAAACAGCCTGATGAGACAACCCCTTTAAAGTGATAAGCGTTGGACCACATTGTGTATCACTGTTGTAGGACCTAGTTTCTTTGAGCCTTTGTTCTACATCACCAGGTCCATCTCATTACTTTATCTTCATTCTGGGGCCACACGTTTCTATCATTTGATGTTTGGGTCCCCAAGTGTTATTGTTGTGACACCTCAAGGGTCAGTTTTTTGACCCCATAGTGCCCCCTTGTATTGTTCTGGAACCCCAAGTATTGGTTAGATTCAATGTACCTGGGTCTTTTTTCCAATCTTTTTAATTTTGGCCCCAATTTTTTTTTTTTTATTTACCCCTAAACCATCTTGAGGATCAAGGGAGCAGATAAAGGTAGACAGTGAAGGCTTCAATGACATCTCCTCAAACATCAAGAGAGTGTCAACATTGTCAACAGTTGTAGAGCTCAAGTAGACTGAAAATACCAATGACCTTTAGATTACGCAATGTGAAGGTCACTAAAAGGACGGTCATTAAAAAAACAAGGCTGAGGTTGGGTAGGATAGAAAGGGCATTGTGGGCCCAGGAACAAAAGTGGGGTTGAGCTCCAAAACCAGGCATGGCCCATGAAGAAGAATAGTGCCCTTCTCTGAAAATATGATCTATGGATATTCCAAGTCTGATTAGTAGACATTCATCTAATGTGACGCCAGTTCTCATTCCCTTTAATGAAAGTGACTGTACATGTGTGGTGATTTTTATGCTATAAAAACGATTTAGAGGGTTTCTAATTAATATCCTACCCCATCCCAAAAAGGCGGGTAGGTACTGGTCTCTGGTCCTGATGGGACAACTCCCTTAATGGAGAATGACGCAATGTGTTTTGGGAAAGAGGTATTTAATTATGACAGTGACTGCCACAGCAAATATGAGTGCAGTTGGAGGATTAAAAAGGGTAAACTCAGGATCAGTACAGGTAAGTAATGTATGTACCAAATGCTGCACCAGCAAAAGTGATGCAGCTCTGGAGGGTAATACAGGATGAAAAACCAGGGTAGTACGGGTAAGTAGTATTTAATGACTGCCCCCCAGCGAATGTAAGTGCAGCTCTGGATATAATACAGGATGTAATCAATCAGTACAGGTAAATAATGTTGTACAGTGACTGCACAGCGAATAGTGAGCGCGCTCCCGGAGGATAATCAAGTAACTCGGATCAGTACAGGATAAGTAATGTATGTACAGTACTGCAGACAGAATAGTGAGCGAGCTCTGGAGTAAATTACAGGATGAAAACGGGATTGTACGGAAAGTAATGTTTTACTGACTGCACCAGCAGAATAGTGAGGCAGCTCTGGAGGATAAACAGGGGTTTAATAGGATCTTAACAGGGTAAGTAATTATGTACAGTGACTGCACCAGCGAATAGTGAGCCAGCCTGGAGTTAAAACAGGAGTAACTCAGGATATGTACAGGATAAGTAAGTTATACATTTTACTGCACCCGCAAAAAAGTGAGTGCAGCCTTTGGGTTTTAATACGATGTAACTAGGATCATACAGGATAATAATGTATGTACCAGTGACTGCACCCAAAAATTGAGTGCAGCCCCTGGGGTAAATAAGGATTAATCAGGCAGGGCAGGATAAGTAATGATTACATGACTGCCCAGTAGAATAGTGAGTGCAGCTCTGGGGTATAATACGGATGTAACTTAGGATCAGTACAGGATAGTATGTATTCATGTGATGACCAGCAAAAAAATGGTGAGTGCGCCGGGAGGGTAAACGGTGTAAAATCAGGATCAGTACAGGATAAGTAAGTATTTTCGTGACTGCACCAGCATAATAGTGGGGGCCCCACTCTGGGGATAATACAGGATTAAACTACTCGTAAGGTAAGTAATGAAGTACAAAGGGCTGCACCCCAAATAGTGAGTCAGCTCGGAGTAAATCAGGGTGTAACAAGGATTGTAAAGGAAAGTAAAGTATGAAACATGACTCACCAGAGAATAGTGAGCCAGCTCGGGGTATAATTAGGAATCAGGGGGAAAGGGTAAAATGTATGTACAGTGCTGCACCAGCAGAATAGTGAGGCCAGCTCGGGGGGATAATACGGGATGAACTCGCATCAGTCAGGATAAGTAATGTAGTACAGTGATGCACCGCAAAAAGGTGGTGCGCCTGAGAAAAAATAAAAGATATAACCATATTAAAAATAAGGGGGTCAATCCGGTTTTAAGTGTACCAAACACAAAAACGATTTTGGGAGTTGTACTTTTTTTAAAAGGCATAACAAGGATTTTATCCTTCCCAAGGGGTTTTTCTTGCCACATAGCGCAGTGCCATAAATTTTTTAAACTTATAACAATAAATCAGCCTTTTTCAACTTTATTAATCAGAAACTTCATGGAAACACCCCTGCAATTTTTTTATCAAGTAGGTCCCATGTGTGCACCTACCTCCAAGCCCATAAATCGCCCCCACCACCTCCGGATATCGACCCATAATAATAAGTTCATAATATTATTTTCTTTTGCAGCTTATGGGTAAAAATGGGAAGAAATAAAGGCTGGAAACTCATTTCACATCGCCTGGACCGAAACTATAAAACTCAGCCTTCAAGTTATGCCCGGACCTCTGAGCCCCCTCCCCTGCGAAAAACTCTCGGAGAAATTTAATCTAGTCTCCTCAGCCTGCATTCGGACTGATGAAGAATTTTAAGGCCGGCTCACTAATTAAAAACGTTGAAAAAAAAATTAACCTTTGCAGTAGAAGAGAAGAGGGGGAAAAACATCCTCCGTAACATAAACTTATATGTCTATGTCGTTTTACTTAAAGGGCAAATGGGAACTTTTCCTGGAAGCACAATTCTTTGGACAATTCTTCCTCCGAGCAAGGACCCTTAAAAAACCCCCTTTGCAAAATTTTCTTTAAAGGGTTGTCTCATACATTTATTTGTCAGTTTTCTTGGTTACTTGAATTCAGGGGCGTGTTTATGGCTTCCACTAGCTGCAGTAGAAGCCCGGCCTGTAGCTATAGCAACCAGGCTGGGAGCCCACAGAGAGATTGAACAGGGCTGAGCTATAGCAACCCGTGCTGGCACCTATATGAGAGATTTAACAGGTCTGTAGCTTTTGTAACCCTGTGGCAGCCCTTTATGAGAGTTTTAAAAGGTCTTTGCATTGCAACCCTGTGGCAGCCTATCGGAGAGATGAAAAGGGGCTTAGCTTTAAAACACCAGTGCTGGCAGCCTATCATGAGAGATTTAACAGGTCTGTAACAGGCCTGAGGAAGGGGAGGAGCAAGCCCCCGAAACGTTGCACGCGTTTTCACGGCGGGGCATAACTTCCTATTGGGGCACTGGGGCTCCCCTGCCCACTGGCGAGGGCATGAACTATCTTAAAGACCTGGAGGGGCACCAAAAAATCCTGACAAACTTCTTTTCGGTTTTAAGAGACCGGCATTGTATGAAAGGTTGAATGTGGGCTATTAGTCTTATGAAATTTTTTAAAAGTTTTGCACGTTCTTGGTTTTTATTTCAAAATTGTGACTGAAGTGGGGTGGGGGAAAGGGGGGCCCCCATTTTAGAACCATAAATATTTGAAAACGTCAGTGGAAAAACACAGCCCAATTTATATGTTTACTGTAGCTTTGCAACCAGTGTGGCAGCCTATCAGGAGGATTGAACAGGGCTGTAGCTTTTGCAACCAGTGCTGGCAGTCTATCATAGAGATCAAACAGGTTTAGCATAGTGACCTGAGGGGTGATACGCCCATACAAGAGGGGATACTGGATTAGGTAGGACATGTTTAATGGAACATATTGCAAAGTGATTTTTTTGCAAGATCTTTAAAATAAAAAGCAGCGAACCTGTATGGGGAAACCCCTTTAAGTATGCTGAAACCCCGAGGAAGCAATTTCCCAAAGGGAAAAAAAGATGCTTTTATGGGCCCCCCTTTGTTGTTTTTACATAGAGAGGGGGGATTTCCATTATTGTTGCCTACACACAGGGCTGCCATAAGTAATTTTAGGGTCCTATTCAGCCAAAGCATCCAAGCCCCCCACTCATTACCAGTCCCACATAGTTAGTACAGTTGAAAATAGACATGTGCCCATCAGGTTCAACCAAGGGTGGGGAAAAAAGTGGGTGAAGGGAGGGAGACCAGGACTTTAAGCCCAGATTCCCCAATGGTTAATGCCCTGAAACCCACAAGGCAAGAACCAATCTGCTCCAGTGGAGACCCCATCTCTGACCCCAGAGCCTCCAGGGGAGACTCCATCTCTGACCCCAGAGCCGGGGGCCACCCAGACAGGTCCACGAAATTTACATGGCTAATTACGATTAATATTTTTTTATTTTCCCAGTTATTTCTAAGCCTTTCTGAAACCCTCACCTTACCTGCTGTGACCAGCTCCTAAAGCGGCTTATTCCAAGATTACAGTTTCTTACAGTGAAGAACCCCTTCTCCTCTGGAGATTGAATCCTTTTTTCTCCACCCGAGGGGAATTTTCCCCTTGTCTTTGAGGGGTTTTACATGAAAATAATTTTTTCCCCAGACTTTTGTAGGGCCCATTTATATTTTAATTAATCATGTCCCCCCGAAGCCGTCTTTTCTCAAGATTAAATAAGTTCAATTCTTCTAACCTCTCCTCATAACTAAGATTCTTCATTCCCCTTATTAGTTTGGTTGCTCGTCTTGTACCATATCAGCAGGCAGGAGTACTGCCAATAGTGCACTGATGGCAGTCCTTCCTATACACGCCTGAAATCTTCTCCTTCTGTCCTTAATCTGCCATTTTGTTGTTCATGCTTCTCATAGGTAGGATTTCCTGACAGATCTACCTGTCAGAACTTTATGGTGCCGTATATGCTAGTGGCCAGAATGCCCCATTAATGCACTTTGCTTAATGGAATTGAATTGGTAAACTGGTCCAATAGGCTGGGCCAGCACTTGAACTTGGCAAAACTGGGTAGATACTGCAGGAATATATATATATATATATATATATATATATACACACCAACAGATACCAATTCCCACCAGGCTTGGCGTGCCTGTGGGCCACATGTTCTCCACAAGCTAAGCCTTGACTTTGTTTTCCCAGTAGTTCAGTAGATAGCAGTCAAATCCAATCGTGAGAATAATATGCATTGACTTTGAATGTACACTCCGTGTTTTCTCCTTTAAAAGGGTTTTCCCACATGCTGTTCAAACTGTGGACGAGTCTATAGCCGTGATTGACACATCAACTCTGCTGTTCCTGTTACACTGACGAGTTCAAGAGATTTATAAAGTGTATTACACAATCTGCAGCGTTCTAAAGGGTGTTTACTTAGCTAAATGAGAAGCTTTCAAAGTCTACTAGAGATTAGACTCTGCAGCAGGTGACTCAACATGGTCAGAGTGAGTGACTGATGGCAGCTTAAAGCTATATGAGAGAGCAGGGAGAGGTGGGGGTGAGATGGTCGTAACCAGAAACTTCTGTGCTCTAAGAGGAGATAAGATCCTCTTTATCTCCTGACCAAAGAAAAATCAACAAAGCAATGTATTTAGAAAAAGTCTTCAATTATCTGTCCCTACATATTAAAAGCTATGATTGTAGTAAGAGAACCCCTTCAAAGGGAACCTGTTGGCTGCTTTATGCTGCCTGAATGATGGGCAGCACAATATAGCTGCAAATTGCCCGGTCCCAATCCATGTGGGTTTTACCCTGAAATGCTGCAGCCTTTTAGGGTAAAACACACGATGAAGTTGGGTTGGGTATGGAGAGAAGATAGATGAATGTTTTGTGCGGCTTCTCCCACCCCCTCAGTTTGATTGACAGCTGTCTCTCTATAGGCAAACATGGGAGAGCTGTCATTTCAGCTGAGGGGGGTGGGGAGAAACCACACAATGTACTCACCTCTCCCCATTCCAGACCCAACTTTAACAGGTGCTTTACCCACAATGGTTGGGACATAGTGACCTGCAGCTATGCAAAGGCTCAGTATTTTGAGCCGAAACGTCGCTCTTTTTGTATGTTTCATTCCAATAAAGGAGGATTTTTTATGCTGACGTCCATGTTCTATACTTTTTGGGATATATTGTACCCATTTTGGGCTACTCGGCTTAGGGAGGCTGTTGCATTATCTCCTAATGAAAATTTAAATGAGGACTTCAGTACTGACCTAACTACGTTTTTTGGATATAGTGAGAGCCGTCTTAACAGGATTTTGGCCCCCTGGGCAGAGCACTGCAGTGGGCCCTGCCCAAATATATTACATTGCACTTGGCCATGCCTCGAGCTCCCCCCAGCACACCCATATTATCATACCACTTATGTCTGGACAGCGGCAGCCTGCAGTCTACATAACTATTTGGTAGGGCAGGGAGCCTTTGGCTCCCTTTTCTACCATCATTTTTAACTGTTTCCATGTCCTAAAATCACATAAACAGTTAAAAAAGCAAAGCCAACCAAGGGATCCAGGGTATGTTTCTTGCCTTCCCCAAGGAAAAAAGTGACCACCTTGAGGCCCCCGGGCAAAAAGCCTAGTGTGGGCCCCAAAGGAAAAAAGGTGGCCCTGTTTTCAAAAAATGGGGGCAAAACCCCAAACAAACAAAGGAAAAAAGCAATGAAATGATTAAAATTTATAAAGAGTTTTCCCGTGTCCCAAATACCGTTCCCCCCTATGGCCCTAAACACAATAGGTAAAAAAAATACCTGGGGTTTCCAGCGCCCCCCCGTTTTGCAAATTTCCTTTAAAAAAAACCCCCTTACCATTTCCAAGGGACCCCTTAGTATGTTGGGTTTTTTTGGGCAGATTTCCCAAGGGGAATTTTAATGCCCTTAAATTGAAATTTTTTTTTGCCACCCACAACCAGCCGGGCCTTTTCCATTTTCAAAAAAAACCTTGAGACCTCGGGTTTACAAAAATTTTTATCAAAAGGAGTTTAAGCTCCCCCCACTTTTCAACGTGATTTTTCAAAAACCGGGCCCCGGGCCCAATTTCCCCTTTTTTACCTCTCAACGGAAACCAATCAGGGCCCCTCGCTTGGGTTTTAACCCCCACCCCCCATTAATTTAAGAGAAAAATAAAAAACCCCCCAACCTTTCAAGCTGCCCTTCTTTGACAAAACCTGTGAAGTGGGGGGGGGACAGAAACCCAAAATGGAAGCAACCCCCCCCTTCCCAAAAAGGTTAAAACAATTTCAACCAAGGGATAAAGAAAGTTTCGCACACAAAAAATTTCTTTAAAAAACCTATGCAAACCTGGGGGCCACTGGGAGTGCTGCGGGACACATGTAATTCTAACATGTGCCCGAATTTTGAAAATCACGTTGAAAGTTGGGGGCAGTTTTTAAAAAATCTTTTTATCAAAATAAGTTTAACCGAGAGTCCCCCAAAGTTTTTTTTATGTAAAATAGTTTGCATAAATGCTTTTTTAGGGAATTTTTCCCCGTATTTAATTCCCCTTTTTTCAGTAAAAGTGCCGCGGGGGCGGTCCCCTGTTATACATATAAAATTTCCCCTGTTTTTGCCGCAGCCCGCCATGGGACCCAGGGTTTTCATAACCTTTATTTTAGAAATGTTTGTGGGGGCAAAACAACACTTATACCCCCCTTTTGTTTCAATTTTAATTTTTTAAACCCATAGGAAAGGGAAAGGGTGCTTCCCTTTTTGGGTTTTTTTGTCCCCGCCCACCACACCCGGCTTTCCCAAAAAAAAGGGGGAGGGTTTGCAGGTTTTGGGTTTTTTTTAAATTTTTTTTCCCCTTCCCGAATAATGGAGTCGGTTTCCCCCCCGCGAGAGGCCAGATTGGCCAATTAAGGGAAAGATAGCAAGGGCTGCCCAATTTTGAAACACTTGAAATTGGGGGGCAGCTTTAAAAATCTTTTTATCAAAATATGTGCCGAGAGTTTTCCCAAAATTTTTTTTATTAAAGATAGATAGCATAAAGCTTCTTTGGATTTTCACATAGTGGGATTGAACCCTTTTTTTTGGGGACACAAAGGGATTTCCCAGGGGCCCCCAAATTTTATTTATATGTATTTTCCCCAAAAAAAAAGAACCACACCCCGGATCCCTTGGTTTTGGGGTTTTGGTTAAGTAACGGTTTTGGGGTGTTTTTTGGGTGGCAAACAGTTTTAAAAAACCCGGTAAGAAGGGGGGACCAAAGACTTCCCGCCCTGCCAATTTTCCCTTTTAAAACTGGGTGGTTCCAGACCCAAAAATTTCGTGAAAAAATTTTGGGTTTGCTCGGGCCCAAAGGGGGGCTAGAGGCATGACCTAGGTGATGAGTATTTGGGCAGGGCCCCCTGCAGGCTCCCCAGGGGCCCAATGCTTTAAATGCTGTGCCACGCTGTTATTTTCCCCAAGGTCTTGGCTGTTTATGCCATAAACCAAAATGGGAATGGACCCACGGTCAACACTAAAATTCCTGTAGCGGGAGTCGTGTTCCTCTGGGTCTCGTGCGACTGTAAATTCTTCGGCACAGCTGTCCAGGTCCGGCCACTGAGTGGCAGTGTTAGTTCACGTATGGGACTGTCCTCAAATAACCTCTATTGGTTTTCTAGCCGGAGTATTTGAAGGGGTTAAATCATCATTTTTATATCCTCGGCAGCTGTTAATGCCCAATGTGAATTTTTTCAGGTAAAATAACACGACGGTGCTAAATTATTGATTAGAAGGATTTTATGTCAGTTGTAAAGTAAGAATAAATGTTTCAGAAATGTGCTATTAATCATAAGGAGCGAGGATGACCGGAAAAAGAAAAACGGAGCCGAGCGTTAAGGAGAGATTATCACGAAAACTGGAGGTTTTAAAAGTTAAGTTTGACAGAGGGTGCAAAAAGATGTCACTAGGATAGAAACTGAGTGGGTGTGGCCTTCGGCAGCCAATCAGATCACTGCTTTAAAACTTTATAGGACCACTACATGTTTTTGTGTTCCTTTAACTCAGGGGTCTCAAACTGCGGCCCTCCAGCTGTTGGGAAACTACAACTCCATCATCCCCAACTGTTATGGGATTAATAAATGCATGATGGGAGTTGTAGTTTCCCAACAGCTGGAGGGCCGCAGTTTGAGAGCCCTGCAGTTTAGTTAATTAGAAATTACTTCCAGGAACACAGTGCCAGTAATATTGCTTACCTGCAGCTGAAATACAGGATTTCTCCCTGCTGCCACGGGGTCATTGACCTGAGCTGAATACAGGATTCTCACTGCTGCCACTGGGTCATGTGACCTGCAGCTGAATACAGGATTTCTCACTGCTGCCACTGGGTCATGTAACCTGCAGCTGATACAGGATTTCTCCTGCTGCCACTGGGTCATGTGACCTGCAGCTGACTACAGGATTTCTCACTGCTGTCACTGGATTATGTGACCTGCAAGCTGAATACGGGATTTCTCACTGCTGCCACGGGGTTTCATGTGACCTGCAGCTGAATTTTTCTATTTGTTTTTTCATAAACAGGATTCTCACTGCTCCCACTGGGTCATGTGCCCCTGCAGCTGAATACAGGATTTCTCACTGCTGCCATGGGTCTTTGTGACCTGCAGCTGAATACAGGATCTCTCCTGCTGCCATGGGTCATGTGACCTGCAGCGAATACAGGATCTCACTGCTGCCTGTCATGTGACCTGCAGCTGAATAAAGGATTCTCACTGCTGCCATGGGTCATGTGACCTGAGCGAATACGGGGTTTCCTCACTGCTGCCAGGGGCAGGGTGACCTGCAGCTGAAAAACAGAATTCTCACTGTGCAACTGGGTATGTGACCTGCAGGGCTGAATTCCCCGGGATTCTCCCCCCCCCCGCCCCCCCCCCCCCCCCCCCCCCCCCCCCCCCCCCCCCCCCCCCCCCCTCCCGGCCCCCCCCTTTGTTCCTCTATGTATACCTATCAGAGGTTCAAAGTCAGTCTCATAGGAATGCATAGAGAGTCAGACTTACTGTCAGCATCAAAAGCACAATCAGAGTGCAGGTCATGTGACTGTTGCATCAGCCAGATATCCTGTATGCAGCTGCAGGTAAGAAAAGTTACTGGGATTATAGTATATCTAAAAGCAATTTTTAATTAACTAAAAAACAAAAAACCTGAAGTGGCTCTTTAAGCTGTAGATACATTATTTTAAAACTTTTAGGTCTTGGATGAAAGATAAGCAGGGGCAGGACAAGCTAAAGGTTGCAAAGCATCCAAGTGGTCCCCAGGTACTGGCCTGCCATGCAATAGTTACCTAAAGTTCTTAGTTTATATACGTTCTGATACACACATTGTAATGTGCCTAAAGAGATGCATTAAATATAGTAGCAATGATCCATAATACAATGCGCCTATCGAGCAGTGATATGCTATGTGCCGCTATTGCTCCACTCCCCTGTTCACATTAACTCCTTAATGACCGCGGAACATCTTTTGACCTCGTGCATTTCAGGTTGTTCTTTTGCAGCGACGTCTTTTGGCGTTTCTGCTGACATCGAAGTTTGTGGCTCCGGGCGCCGCAGCAGCGCCGAGAACGGGGCTGTGCTACACAGCCCCGATCCCAGAGCATCTCCTGCTAGCGCCGGGGAGCAGGGAAACCTCTGCAACCCGGTGCTTTAACACTTTGATTGCTGCAGTTCATCACTGCAGCGCAATTAAATGGTTTCCCTGCTCTGTCAGGTGATCAGGACAACCGGTGACCCGACAGAGCCCGGGAAACGGCTGCACAGTCAGCCCTGTGGACTTAGAGTAGCCCCAGGGCTATCTGTGTAACAAGACAGTGATCAGGGCGGACTGTGTGCTGCCCTGATCACTGCCTGTGTCAGACTGCACACATGTATAATGTTATTAGCATTTTATGAATATGCTATACATTACCAAGTGGAAAAAAAAAAAAAAAGTAACGTTCTCCCTTCAGGGATTTGAGGGAAAAAAGTAAAAACATAAAAAAAGTGTAAAAATAAAAAAAATAAAAATAAATAAATTAATAAAAAATTTCTACAAAATCACAAAAAACCTACACTATTAGATCCACCACGACCATAATAACCTGTAGAATTAATCTAATAAGTTATTAAGTGTGAAATGTGAATGGTGTAAAAAAAATTGAAAAAACTATTGTAAAAAAACCCCTGCAATTATTTAAAGTGAATTTAAACTATTCCCCCATAAAGTACAACTTGTCTCGAATAAAACGAGGCCTCATCCAACAGCATAATTGAAAAAATAAAAAAAAGTTATAACTGTTGAAACGCAAGGAGGCAAAAACTAATAAAATGTTCTGGTAATTAAAGGGGTTGTCTCACTACAGGGATCGCTGCTTTTTATGTTAAAGATCTTGCAAAAACAAGTCACTTTGCAAAATGTGTCCTTAGCGGGTGCCCTACCTTTCCTAGATACCCCCTTTGTATGGGCTGTCAGCCCCTAGGTCGCTTAGCTCCGACCTGTTTGATCTCTTCATAAAAAGCTGCCGCACTGGTTGCTATGCCGACTTTTGATCTCATATGATAGGTGCCAGCATGGTGCTATAGCTCAGACTGTTCTCTCCCCCTGATAGGTGCCAGTGCTGTTTGCTATAGTACAGATTATTCAATTTTAAACTAACCCCACCCCCTTCTGAAGGTGCCGCAGGGTTTGTTTAGTACAGACTTTAACCCTCCCCTGATAGGCGCCAAGCATGGTTTATAGCTACAGCCCTGGTTTCTTTTGCGCTAGTAGAGCCATAAATACGCCCCTGAATTCAAAGTGAAACCAAGAAAAGGGCCCTGGGGTGAGATAAAATATTTTAGTGAGACAACCCCTTTAACTACTTTTCAGGCGTTCGGCTTAAGGGGTTAAGTTTTCTATGCAAGGTATGATACCAGATATTTGAAAGGATCGCACGTTCAGGGGCATTTTACACTGATCAAATGCGCCTAAAATCCGCGGCGATGCCGATGTGTGGACATGTCGCCCTTAGTCTTTTCTTTCCCTTCCCCAATTCAAATGGAAGCTGAAAACAGGCAGATGAAAACCCTCCCAGCTAGGGCTCCCACCCCTGATTCAGTTCCGTCCCCGTAGTGTTATAATTACAAAAATTTTCCTGGTAGTTTGCTACCATCAGCCTAGAGTCCGGGGGAAGTTTACACAGCTGAATCCAGTGTCAGGTTCTTTATTAAAAAACCTTGGGGGTCTGGCGTGGTTCAAACCGTAGCTGTTTAGAAATTTTAAACGTGTCCTTCGGTTTTTTTTAAAAGGGGTTACAATTTGGATTTTTTGATAGGAAGAGTCTTACTTGTGAACATATTTCCAGAAAATCCACTCTGAAAAGAGGCGGCTTTTTAGAGTGGATTTTAATGTGATTTTTGGATTCTGTTTGAGGTGGTTTCAATGTGGAATTCAATGTGGTTTTTAGATGCTGTTTTGAGGCGGTTTGGATGTGAATTTGTACTGGGTTTTTTATGCTGTTTTAGTGAGGTTTGATGTGAATATGTATCTGGTTTTTTACCGGTTTTTAGGTGGTTTGAATGTGAATTTGTACTGGGTTTTTTTAGGTGGTTTGGATGTGAATTTGTACTGGGTTTTTTAGGTGGTTTGGATGTGAATTTGTACTGGGTTTTTTTTTATGCTGTTTTAGGTGGTTTGGATGTGAATTTGTACTGGGTTTTTTTTATGCTGTTTTAGGTGGTTTGGATGTGAATTTGTACTGGGTTTTTCTTATGCTGGTTTTAGGTGGTTTGGATGTGAATTTGTACTGGGTTTTTCTTATGCTGGTTTTAGGTGGTTTGGATGTGAATTTGTACTGGGTTTTTTATGCTGGTTTTATGCTGTGGTTGCGGATGTGAAATTATGAGTACTGGGTTTTTTTATGCTGGTTTTATTTGGTTTGGATGTGAATTTGTACAGGGTATTTTATGCTGGTTTTAGGTGGTTTGAATGTGAATTTGTACTGGGTTTTTTATGCTGGTTTTAGGTGGTAGAGATGTGAATCTTGAGTGTAACTGGTTTATATAATGCTGGTTTTAGGTGGTTTGGTGATGGTGAATTATTGTCAACTGGGTTTTTTAGGTGTTTGGATGAGAAATTGACTGAGGGTTTTATAGGTTAGTTTGATGTGAATTTTTACAGGTTTCTTTACGCTGTTTTTGATACGGTTTGCGTGAAGGGGATTGTTGGACACTGTTTGTTGTTACTGTGGAATGTTGCTTTTGGATGGAGATTTTGGCCACTGTTTTCATGTAGTTTTTGGACGCTGTTTTGAGGCAGTTTGAAACGTTATTTGGATTGGTTTTTTCGGACACAGGGCACGGAACATCAGGAAGAGTCGTTCGGAAGGTGGATTTGGTTGGTTTTTTTTGAACGCTGTCTTCAAACGTTTAGATGTGATTTGTGCATTGTGTTTTACGGTAAGCGCTGATTGTTGATTTTGGATTTTTGTCGTTTTTGGATGTGATTTTTCGATGCAGTTTTGAGGCGGTTTGGATGTGAATTTGTACAGGATTTTTTATGCTGTTTGGATGGGTTTGTGGACATTGACTGTTGTTGTTTGGATGTGGCTGTGGATGTGGTTTTTAGACGCTGTTTTGAGGCGGTTTTGATGTGATTTTGTACTGGTATTTTCCGCTGTTTTTAGGTGGTTTGGATATGAATTTGTACAGGGCTTTTTACGCTGTTTTGAGGCGGCTTGGATGGATTTTTGGACACTGTTGTTGTTTGGATGTGGCTTTGGATGGAGATTTTGGATGCTGTTTGGATGTGGTTTGTGGAGTGGAGAGCCTTCACTCTCTGCTCCGCAAAAGCCTGCAACTGTGCGTGCATCCAAAGGATGCACATACAATTAGTCCCCAAGTCTGCCAATAATCAACCCTGATTCTACAACGCCCGTCCTTAACAAAGCGCTCAACTGCCAAACAAAACTACATTTATCCAATAAAATAAATATTTCTTTATTGAAAGTAAAGCAACCCAAATACAAAAATAAACAATAGAGGTGCAAAAAAGTGCTGCAGGTAAGTATATCCCAAATAAAAATCACTCAAAAAAAAAGAATAAAAATGGTACACATGATTTAAAGTAATATATTCAAAAAATACAAATGCCCCAACAAGGTAACATAAATAATACATATATAATCAAACCAATGTGTATAAATAACCAATTCAAAATAAAGCCATAATAATGGGATAATACAGACCAAATCGCACGCTGAAAATACCCAAATAATCACTGATAGCCAAGGTCCCAAGCCAATAGCTTAGCGACCGGTATTGACTTGGGACCTTAAAAGGGTTTTGCCACGATCTCATTTCATACCTCCTGTATCCAGCTCTTCAGCTCTGTGTGCTCAAAGGAGGCGTGTGTTTTGTTTTTGAATTGTATATCATGTGACCCAGCAGGATGACATCACCAGGCATTTCCTCTCTGTAGTCAAAGAAAGGTCTGTTTATGTAAAGCATTGTGAGTAGCTGAGAGGTAACGTTTTTGCCTCCAGGCACAAGGGTCCTAGGTTCGAATCCTTGCAGAAACCAAACCTGTTTTTTTTTCTCTTTATCAATGCACAGACCTCATTGAGGTTTCTTTTTTATTTATTTGCAGTGTTTGACTAATTACTAAGGAGTACAGAGGACGGGAGTAGACTGACAGCACCTGGGGTTTGAACACTCACTAGCTGCCTGAAAAGGGAGAGGTTTGATGTCTGAGCATGTGCGACCAGGACTGAGGAGCTCTCAGCCGGGTCGTATCCCCTGGAGACGAGCTGTAAACAATGTATCACTAAAGGAGCAGGTAAAGCAAGAACGATACAGAATTTTTAATGATGATAAATGGTGAAAATGTTTATTATTTAATTTTCAAACTTCCCACGTCAATTTTACTTCATGGCAAAACCCCTTTAAAGGTCGGCAGATGGCGGCAGCGCTGGGGAATATTGAGATGTGTGTAATATTGGGAAATGTCACGTGGGCCGGTCAGAGCTAGTTGGGGGGACGGATGTGGCACGTGGGCCATATAATGCCTAAATCTGTTCTAGATGGACTCCTCGAGTCAAGCCTTTATATAACGGGTTTTGAAGCCAGCTTGGCGATCAATTGATTGTGCAGATGCAAGAGCGTCCTCTCCAGGAGGAATGCCGCATTACATGTTGGCCATTCAAATGAAAGGCTATAGAGGGCCAGGTCCATCAGAGAGCGCTCCTCACACATACTGACTAGTAGATGAGGGTGGGCTATGCCCCCATCTATGATCTATCTGCTCTAGTCGGATATGAACAAGCGCCTTTAAATCTAAGATCCCAAAGTTTTTTTTTTCTCTGCTCCTTGCAGAAGTTGTAATATTTGGAAAGGGTGTAGTTAAGGTTGTTGCCACATTTGGGAGCTGAGAATTGTATAAGAATCTGTCAGTTCACGTAGCGGCGACGCTTCCTTGCCGCGGGCTGATGTATGTGCTTGTTGGTTATTACTCCGGACGAGAATCCTATAACCTCATGTATCCATCTATCTTCAGTGTCTTTTTCAAGACGTTTCCCGGATAAATAGCAACTAACATCTCCTCCGTCAGGATGAACCTACTTGTAAAGATCCATATTCTTGTCCATAGGGGGCAGTATTATATTAGCATTGCAGTGGAAGGAAAAACGTTTGGATATTGTTTGTGCAACCAAAGACTTGAGTAAGCTCAAGAAGGGAGAACCACCTGCCATTAAAAAAGGAACCTGGAGCCATTGTTCAGCATTAGGTTAGGTACGCGTGACGTTTATCATGTTCCATATAGTGTGTACACAGGAAGGCTATGTTCACACGGCGTACTAATACGGACTTAACAGGCCCAGGGCTGATTTTCAGGGAAAAAGGCAGAGAAAGAGAGCCAGAAAGCAAGAGTCATTTGCAGCATGTGCAGTAGTTCTAGGGTGGGCCCCAAGAACCAAATCCTCTATTGAGCCCTAAGGGGCCGTTCACACGGTTTATTGCAGGGATGGATTTCAGTCCGTATTGCACACCGTATTTGCGCTGCAATACGGCTGGAATCCGTCCCAGCCATTACGGTAATCCACAGTTCTCATAGAGAACTATGGATTCCGTCTCCCCTCCCCGCTCAGCGAATCCGCCGCTTGGAGAAAGTGACATGCACATTATCCCGGATACGCGCCGTGGATAATGAAAGTCTATGGGGCCGGCGAGCAGCGCCCCCGCCCCTTATTCAAGCCGTGACTGCGGGCGAAATCCGTCCCGCAATTACGGCTTGAATAAGCCGTGTGAACCGGCCCTAAGAATCAACATAATTGTTTACATAGTCACATAGTTTGTAAGGCCAAAAGGAGACCGTCAGCCTATTGTCCTACAGTGTTGATCCAGAGGAAATCAAAACCCACCATGAGGTAGAAGCCAATTGTCCTCATTTTAATGAAAAAATTCCAGCCATTGTTCCTAAGTTTGACTGGCTTAAAACATTCTCAGCTGACCATGCAGCACAGAGAGTGTGGGAAAGGTTTGATTTTCCCACCCCTAAAAAGCTGAGGTTTTACTTGGCGCCTGGCGCAGAGTATACTGTTAAGATGAGAGAGTCTTGTTGTCTGCTTGCATTCTTTTTCTAGTGTCTTGTGTATGTAGTCCTGATGTGTCCTGTTCTGGTTTAGTTTTCTGTACCTAGTTCCGTAGAGCCTGTTTCCCCCTAGGCTATGTTCACACGGCGTAATTGCGGCGCGCATTTTGCGTCGTATTTGCGCTCTAATACGCCGAAATTATGGTATTCCATAGTTCTCATAGAGAACTATGGATTACGCCTCCTCTCCCCGCTCGTACAATACGATCGTATTGTACATGCGGGGAGATAAGCGACATGCGAAAGCGCCGCGAGTAATGCATGTCTATGGGGCCGGCGGACTGCCGCCCCCCCACCCCGTGCCGCGGGAGTACGCACGTATCAGCGCAAGCTCCCAAGACACACGATGTACTTCAGCGCGTACTGTATGCGCCGCAATATATCGCATGGACATACCCGAAAGCTCCAGACGTGTACGCTATGTGTATCTATGGGATTAGGTGGCCCGATGGAGACTCAACGTGGTCCTTTTGGCCTCTGTAGGACCAGTATACATGTGTATACCAAAAGCTCAGGAGCCTCTGCTACTCTGTACAAGCGCATTCAGTAAAACATAAGCATACCATTGTCACTATGGGGAACAGATGCCAATATTTGGCATCCCTCTGAAGCATCTGTATACAGCCTGGGTTGTACAGAAATGTGGTGTGAACCCAACCTTACTCTGCGGGGGCGTCAAGCAAAAAAAATTAAAAGTAATTTTTAGGCTTATTGCACGCTGCGTTTGACCCTACATCAAAACGTATACGTTATAACCTAAACGTTAAACGTATGCCAAATGTGCACTATTTTGCGCAGACATTTAAACATCCGTTTTTTTTTTTTTTTTTTTTTTTTAAAACTAGCTTTTCTATTGGATGTCCCCCTTGAAATTTGATGGGGTAGGATACCAAGGTATACAAACGAATATGTTTACAACATGGGCACATACGCTATATAACAGGGGCCTAACTAGGGAAGCCTGGGCCCCAAAGCAAACTTTTGGATGCCTCCCCCCCGTTTCCCCGACCACGAACATTATATAGATTATATAGTCAGGCAGGGTGGGCTATATATATAGTCAGGTAGGGGTATATAGGCAGGCAGGGTGGGCTATATATAGGCAGGCAGGGGTATATAGGCAGGCAGGGCAGGTCAAATAAGAAATCATTTACTTACCTACGTCCACGCTCCCTCGATGCGCTGTGCTCTGGTCGCTGTACTCAGCGCGGACGACGCGATCATGTGATGTAATCGCGCTGCCCACGTGATCACAGAGAGCCGGCAGGGGAAGTAGCAGAGTGGAGCGTCGCTCCGTTCTGCTACTACCGGGCAGCGCTGCCTTTGACCGCTTGGGCCGGAGAGGCGGGATGCGCCAGGCCCCCCAGCTGCGCGCCCGCCGAACTGTTAAGTTTACTGCTGGTGGGCCCAGGAGCGGCATTACCGGGGTAGCAGAAGTAGTAGCGACTGCCCTGGGGCCCAGGCCCCCTAAGAGCCCGGGCCCCGTGGCAGCTGCTACGTCTGCTACCCCGGTAGATCGCCCCTGCTATATACATATACTGTAACCTACACATTTTTGTTCAGCTTGACAAAGTGCCGCGCCCTGCGTCCTCCGTCTATCACAATTTAACGGATATTTGACAGAAAATGTAAAAGCGGACACAACGTCACCGTGCATTGCACATCCGTCTACCTACATTAGTCAATGAATATGTTAACGTATACGTTTCTCCGTGTGTCACAAAACCAGATAACGGATTCAACATCCGTCCAAAAATAACAAGTTGTGCACATTTCTGGCTTCTGTGTAACATAAACGCCAACCATATAGGTTAAATGGAAAGCCAAAAGTGGTATCTGTCACCCGAGGGGCCCATTTTTTTTAAAAAAAACACATGTAATACAGTTTTTTGTGTACAATATGTAGGCTCCTGTTGATTGTATTTTTTTTTTTGGATTGGGGAAACAAAGGTTATATATTGTGTGACCTTTTTCTCTTTTAAATGTTTTTGTTAGTAAACCTACACTATAAATATAAAATAATATATATATTTATAAAAAAATATTTATATAAAAAAAGTTTATAATTATAAATAAATATATTAAAAAAAGGTGTACTAGTTAGATGAGGGCCCCACCAAGATTTTGCACTGGGGGCCCAAAGCTTTTTATTTTCTCCCTGGCCCCAGGGGGGGGGACCCCCCCCTTATCAAATTTGATCCATATCCCCAGCAATAACCATCAAAGCTTTGGTGGGGGCACCTCTTCAATTAGGGCTGGTTCACCCTTACCGTCTTACGCATTATGGGCCCCTGGGCATAACCTGCAGTGGGCCCCCTGCCCAAAATACATGACATAAATTTTTAGCCATGCCCTTAGCCCCCCCCCAGCACACTCAATATTACTGTCTGGGGCACCCCAAAGCCTGCAGCCTACAAGACAAATTTGGCAGGGAGGGCCTTTTTCTCCCTTCTCCACCATGGTTTTTAACTGTTTTCACATTCAAAAACACAAAACCGTTAAAAAGCAAAACCAACCAAGGGACCAGGGTGTTTCTTGATTCCTGGACACCCCATACACCACTTGGGGGCCCCCAACTTGTGAGGCCCCGGGGAACGCCCATTGCCCAATGGAAAAGATGGCCCGGTGTTTTCAACTGCAATAAAAAGGCAAAATTACCCATAAAGACTCAATTTTGAAAACCTTGTCAAATTTGAATTAATTAAAAAAATTACTTTTTAAAATTTCTGCTACTTTGTATGCATTCATAATACACAACATGTAACCCAAGCTTTTTCTTACATTTTCCCGAGGAAAACAGAGGGAAGGCAAAACAAGGGTCAAAAAGGGATGTGAAGATTTTCTTTTTTAAAAATACAGGGGGATACTAAGACAAAATTCAGAGGACCAGGGTTTTTTTTTTTCAAAAGGGGTTTTCTCACTACAAGGAAAGCTGCTTTTTTAAAGTTTAAAAATCTTGCAAAAACAAGTCAATTTTCAATATATTCCATTAACATGCCCCACCTATTTCTAAACCCCTCTGTATGGCTGCATCACTACATCCTGCTTGTCTTCCTGATAGGCGCCAGCGCGGGTTGCTATACTACAACCTTTTAAATCTCTTGATAGCTGCCAGAAACTGGTTGCTATAGTCACAACCTGTTTTGATCTTTACTGAAAGCCTCCAGCACTTGTTGCAAGCTACAGACCTGTTCAATCTCTCCTGAAGGCTGCCGCGCGGTTGCTATACTACAGCCTTTTCAATCTTCCGATGGTTAAAGCGCGGGTTGCTATAGCAAATCCCCTTTAAAATCTCTCATGATAGCTCCACACTGGTTCTATAGCAAAAAGACCTGCTTGATTTTTACGATAGCCGCCCCACTTTTCAAAAGCTACAACCTTAAACTCCCCTGATGGGCTGCCAGCGCGGTTGCTATAGCTACAACCTGTTCAATCTCTCATGATAGCTCCAGCACGGTTGTATAGCTACAGACCTCTTGTTTTTATGATAGCCTGCCACACTTGTTGCAAAGCAAAGACCTGTTCACTCCCCTTGATAGGCTGCCAGCGCTGGTTGCTATAGCTACAGACCTTTCAATCTCCCCTGATAGGCTGCCGCACTGGTTCTATAGCTACAGACCTGTTGATCTCCTATAACCTCCAACCTGGTTCATAGCACAGACCTTTTTTCAAACTCTCAAATGCCCTGCCAGCACGGGTTGCTAAAAAGCTCAGACCTGTCTTCCCCCTATAGGGCCATCCCCCCGGGGGGTGTTACTTCCCCAACCTGGGGGTCACCCCGCTTACGCTTCCTGAGAGGGAGTTATATGTAGTTGTGCAGTGATATAACATAGGGGTTTAATTCTGCACAGCAAGGGGTTTAGCTTTTCCCTTTAGGACCCCAGGGGAGCTGAAAAGGGGCGGCCCCTTAGAGGCAGCTTTTAATCCCACTTCCTTGGAAACAATCAAGATTTTCTAGGACTTTGGGGAACAATTTCCAAAAGTAAAAGGGGGGAAATTTAAATTTTCCCCGAACTTTATTTTTTTATGGTGACTTGTTTCAGCAAAACATTTTGTCTTAAAAGGCAATGGCAATTTTTGACGGTTTTTTTGTAAAAATGTTTAAACCAACCGCCGCATTTGTTTTCACCAAAACAAACATTTTTCTTTTCCCCCATTTTTCCCCCGGGGGGGGGGGGGGGGGGGGGGGGGGGGTGGTTTACATGTCCATGGGGAGCCCCCTCTCGGGTATTTTAAACCCCTTTATCACTTTTTACAGAAGGGAAAAATCAGGTGAACAAAGGGGGACAAGGCCGGGGTGGCGGGGGCATAGGGGGTGCAAAGGAGGCAGTCGCTGAGCTCTCTGCCACAGAATTGTAAATGATGTATTTTACACTAGGGCCCAGAAGGTTTTAAGGGAACTAGTCATTGAGCATGCTATCTGATCTGGGGGCCCCATGTTAAAAAGAGCAGGAGGGCTTGGGGGGAAAATGCTATCTGATTGTGGGCCCCCATTTAAAAGGCAGGGGGGAGCTGAGGACATGCTAAACTGAATTTTTGGGGACCCCAAAGTTATAGAGCAGGGGGGGAACTAGGACATGCCTTTTCTGATCTTGGCCCCATGTTATAGAGGGAAAGGGGGAGCTTTGGGGCATGCCCATCTGATCTGGGGGCCCCCCGGTTTTTTAGAACAGGAGGGGCTTTAGGACATGCTATCTTTAACTTTTGGCCCCAGTTATAGAGCAGTGAGGGGCTGAGGGAAAAAGCTATCTATCTGGGGGGCCCCCTGTTATAGAGGAAGGGGGCTTAGACATGCTTATCTGATCTGTGGTCCCAAGTTTTTAGGCAGGAAGGGGCCGAGGACATGCTACTGAACTGTTTTCCCCATTTATAAGGCAAAGGGGGGGGGCTGAGGACAAAAGCAAACTGATCTGTGGCCTCATGTTTAAAGCAGGGGGGATCTGAGGACCCTCTATCTTTATCAAATGGCCCCCCTGTTATAGAGCAGGGGGAGCAGAGGACATGCTATCTGATCTGTGGGGCCCCCTTTTTATTTTGAGCAGGAGGAGCTGAGGACATGGGTTTTCCCGATCTGTGGGCCCCCCTTTTTTTAGAGCAGGGGGAGGGTGAGGACATGGGTAAACGATCTGTGGCCCCCTGTTATAGAGCAGGAGGGGGCTGAGGGCAAAGCAAACTGATCTGCCAGGCCCCATGTTTAGAGCAAGGAAAATAGGGGACATTCAAACTGATCTGCCGGGGGGGCCCCTGTTATAGAGGGAAGGGGGGTGAGGATAAAGCTATCTGACTTTGGGCCCCATGTTAAAAGAGCAGGAGGGGCTGAGGACAGGGTTCTGATCTGCACCCCATGTTTTAGAGCAGGAGGAGCGAGGACATGCTATCTAACCTGGGGGGGGCCCATGTTATAGAGCAAAGGGGGAGCGAGGACATGCTATCTGATTTTTGTTCCCATGTTAAAAGAGCAGGAGGAGCTGAGCCCTTCCCATCTGAACTGTTTGGCCGTCATGTTAAAATGGGGCAGGAGGAGCTGAGGACATGCTATCTGATCGTGGCCCCCCTGTTTTTAAAGAGCAGGGGGGACGAGGACATGCCAAACTGATCTGGGGTTTTCCCCTTTTATAGAGCAGGAGGGCTGAAAGGGCATGGTCCCGAACTGTGGCCCCCCATGTTTAGAGCAGGAGGGGGGCTGAGGACATGCTCCCGATCTGTGGCCCCATTTTTTATAGAGCGGAGGAGTTGAAAGGGCAAAGCTATCTGATCTGCAGGCCCCAAAAGTTATAAGAAAGGGGAGCGAAGGGCAAACTTTTCTGATCGGTGGGCTCCATGTTATAGGCAGGCGGAGGGTGAGGACATGCTATCGATCGGGGGCCCCATATTAAAAGGCAGGGGATTTAGGGGCAAACAAACTATCTGCCCCATGTTTATATAGCAGGGGGGGCTGAGGACAAAACCCATCTGATCTTGGCCCCATGTTATACAGCCCGGGGGGGCTTAGGACATGCTATCGAAACTGTTTTCCCATGTTTTTGAGCAGGAGGGCTGAGGACCCTTTCTAACCGCCCTGTGTGGCCCCATTTATAGAGCAGGGGGACCTGAGGACATGCAACTTATCGTGGCCCCAAAGAAATAAGGGAGGGAGGGGCTGAGGGCATGCTATCTGAAACCCGGGCCCCATGTTTTTTTGACAAAAGGGGGACCCGAGGACATCTTTTCTGATCTGGACCCCCTTTAAAAGAGCAGGAAAGGGGGCTAGGACAACGCTACGGGCTTTACCCCCTGTTTTTTTGGGGCAGGGGGGGCTGAGGACATGCTAACTATCTGGTGGGGCCCCATGTTAAAAGAGCAAAAGGACTAGGACAAAGGGTAACTGATCGTGGGCCCCATGTTTAAAGAGCAGGAAAGGAGCTGAGGAAAACGCTATCGATCTGTGACCCCAAGGAAAAAGACAGAGGAGCCGGGGGCCCCCCGCTATTCCGATCTGGGGCCCTAGGTTTTTTAGAGCAGGAGGGGCTGAGGAAAACCTAACGGAAAAGTTGGGCCCATGTTATGAGGCAGGAGGAGCTGAGGGGCATGCTTCTGACTGGGGGGCCCCATGTTTTTTTAAACAAAGGGGGGCAGAGGACAGCTATCTTTTCTTGGGCAGGCCCCATGTTAAAAAGAGCAGGAGGAACTGGGGGAAAAAGCTTTTCTATCTGACCCAAGTTAAAGAGCAGGAGGAGCTGAGGACATGATCTTTTCTGTGGCCCCATGTTTTAGACGGAGTGAGGGTGAGGACAAAGCAAACTGATCTGTGGCCCCATGTTATAAAGGGGGGAGGAGCTGAGGGCATGCAAACGAACTGGCGGTCCCATGTTTTTTAGAGCAGGAGGATCTGAGGACAGTAACTTATCTGTGGGCACCATGTTAAGAGCAGGAGGAGCTGAGGACATTTCTAAAACTGATTGTGTCCCCATGTTTAAAAGAGGGAGGGGGAGCTGAAAGGGCATGCTATCCAATCTGCAGGTCCCAAATTTTTTAGGGGCAGAGGAGCTAGGGCAAAGCTATCTTTATCTCAGGGCCCCCTGTTATAGAGGGAGGAGGAAACTGAAGGGCATTTCAAACTGATCTGTGAGCCCCATGTTATAGAGGGAGGAGGAGCTTAGGACATGCTATCCCGATCTTTTGGGGGGGGCCCCATGATAAGAGCAGGGGAGCTAGGACTTTCTATTTTGATCTTGGGCCCCATTTTTAAAAAAGAAGGGGGAAAACTGGATAAAGCTAACTGATCTGGGGCCCCATGTTGTAGAGTTTTGGGGAAGCTGAGGAGATTGATATATTGTTAAATGGCAAAGGATTTAGTAAAACTTGCATTCTCTTCATTTAAATTTCTGCTTATTCTGTGTTAAGGAGTCCAGAGGGCGGTCTTATCAGTGATTGACAGCTATCCCTGTATGTACACTAATATAAACAAGGCTGTCAGTCACTGTTTTCACCACCTATTGGGCTCCTTAACCCAGAATGACAGCCTTCCTTGTATCCGTGTGCGTACAGGAATAGCTGTCAATCACCGATAAGACTGCCCACTGGACTCCTTAACCGAAAATGACTGTCTTCCTTGTATCAGTGTAAATACAGAGATAGCTGTCAATCACTGATGAGACCACCCACTAGACTCCTTAACCAAGAATGACAGCCTTCCTTGTATGAGTGTGAATATAGAGACAGCTGTCAATCACTGATAGGACCGCCCACTGGACTCCTTAACCCAGAATGACAGCCTTCCTTGTATCAGTGGGCATACAGAGATTGCTGTCATTCACTGATAAGACCGCCCACTGGACTCCTTAACCCAGAATGACATCCCTCCTTGTATCAGTGTGCATACAGGAATAGCTGTCAGTCACTGATAAGACCGCCCACTGGACACCTTAACCCAGAATGATAGCCTTCCATGTATGAGCATACAGAGATAGTTTTCAGTCACTGATAAGACCGCCCACTGGACACCTTAACCCAGAATGACAGCCTTCCTTGTATCAGTGTGCATACAGAGATAGCTGTCAATCACTGATAAGACCGCCCACTGGACTCCTTTACCCAGAATGACAGCCTTCCTTGTATCAGTGTACATATAGAGATAGCTGTCAATCACTGATAAGACCGCCCACTGGACTCCTTAACCCAGAATGACGGCCTTCCTTGTATCAGTGTGCATACAGAGATAGCTGTCACTCACTGATAAGACCGCCTACTGGACTGCTTAACCCAGAATGACAGCCTTCCTTGTATCAGTGTACATACAGAGATAGCTGTCACTCACTGATAAGACCGCCCACTGGACTCCTTAACCCAGAATGACAGCCCTCATTGTATCAGTGTGCATACAGAGATAGTGGTCACTCACTGATAAGACCGCCCACTGGACCTCTTAATCTAGAATGACAGCCTTCCTTGTAGGAGTGTGCATACAGAGATAGCTGTCAGTCACTGATAACACCGCCCACTGGACTCCTTTACCTAGAATGACAGCCTTCCTTGTATCAGTGTACATACAGAGATAGCTGTCAATCACTGATAAGACCGCTCACTGGACTTCTTAATCCAGAATGACAGCCTTCCTTGTATCAGTGTGCATACAGAGATAGCTGTCAATCACTGATAAGACCACCCACTGGACCCCTTTACCCAGAATGACAGCCTTCCTTGTATCAGTGTGCATACAGAGATAGCTGTCAATCACTGATAACACCGCCCACTGGACTCCTTTACCCAGAATGACAGCCCTCCATGTATCAGTGTGCATACAGAGATAGCTGTCAGTCACTGAAAACACTGCCCACTGGACTCCTTTACCCAGAATGACAGCCTTCCTTGTATGAGTGTGCTGATATAGATAGCTGTCAATCACCGATAGTACTGATAGGACCGCCCACTGGACTCCTTGACCCACAATTAGCAGGGATTTCAATTAATAAAATACAAACTGTTCTTGTAAAAAAGGATGTAAATATATTTTCCTGTCATTTCTAAGAATGAACAGAGAAGGAAACCTCCCCCCCCGTCTTTCCAGAGGCGGAAAAGCAGAGCGACAGCTGCGGAGTTTGTCATTTAATCCTCTTGCTGCGGGAATCGTTGCTGCTGTACTTGTCTGGAAGGGCAGGGGATTTTTTATTTTGTATTTTTTCCTTCCTACAGTTACAGCCGCCATAACTTTTATTATTTCGCATCTGCGTCGCTGCAGGAGGTCGTGTTTTTTGCGGGATGATTTGTGGTTTTCTTCGGCGCCGCTTTGCCGTACGTATAAGTAAGCATTTCATTGATATGAAGTTTTATAAGTTAAATGCAGGAATAAAGCAGTTGTGCTATTTTTATGGGCATCATTTACCGATCGCCATAAATAATGCGTTTACTGTATTGTATGACTGGTTATGGGGACACCCGATAGGCCTCCATTGTCTGTTATGTGATGGTAATTTAATCAAATTTATTATAAACTGTGTTTATTGGTTTTAGTAACTTAACCCCCCCCAAAAAAAAAAGTGACTTAAAAGGATTTTCTCGCCATGCTGTTTCACAGAGCCACAGCCAGCTTCAGACTCACACTTCCTGGTCAGATTGTGGATGGTTCTACAGCTTCAGGCTTCCACTTCCTGTTCAGACTGTGGGTGATTCTACAGCTGCAGGCTTCCACTTCCTGCTCAGGCTGTGGGTGATTCTACAGCTTCAAGCTCCCACTCTCTTTTCAGACTGTGGGTGATTCTACAGCTTCAGACTTACACTTCCGACACAGGATGTGGGTCTTTCTACAGCTTCAGGTTCACATTTCCTGTTCAGACTGTGGGTGGTTCTGCAACTTCAGATTTAGACTTCTTACTCAGGCTGTGGGTGGTTCTACATTTTCAGGCTTCCACTTCCTGCTCAGGCTGTGGGTGGTTCTACAGCTTCAGGGTACCAAGTGCTTGTTCAGGCTGTGGGTCGTTCTACAGCTTCACAGTCCCACTTCCTGTTCAGGCTGTGGGTGGTTCTACAGCTTCACAGTCCCACTTCCTGTTCAGGCTGTGGGTGGTTCTACAGCTTTGGACTTCCACTTCCTACTCAGGATGTGGGTGATTCTACAGCTTCAGGTTCCCATTCCATTTCCTGTTCAGACTGTGGGTGGTTCTGCGACTTCAGATTTAGACTTCTTACTCAGGGTGTGGGTGGTTCAACAGGTTCAGGCTTTCACTTCCTGTTCAGGCTGTGGGTGGTTCTACAGCTTCAGAGTCCCACTTCCTGTTCAGACTGTGGGCGGTTCTACAGCTTCAGGCTTCTTCCTTCCTGTTCGGGCTGTGAGTGATTCTACAGCTTCAGACTTTACACTTCCACTCAGGATGTGGGTGGTTCTACAGCTTCAGGTTCCCATTTCCTGTCAGAACTGTGGGTGGTTCTGCAACCTCAGATTTTGGGACTTCCTACTAAGGCTGTGGGGGTTCTAAAACTTCAGGCTTCCCTTCCTGTTCAGACTGTGGTATTCTACAGCTTCAGACAAACCCTTTATGTTCACACGGCTTATTTTGGGGCGCATTTCATCACTTATTTTGCGTGGTACTGGGGCTTAATACACGGGGATATCGTAGTGCACAAAGCTCAGAAACACTAAGGAGGGATTCACACGACGATTTTGGCATATATTACTGTGTAATTGCGCTGAAATACGCCCCAAACAATGTACTCACACTTCTATAGAGTACAGACGTAAACTATGGGCCGTCAAACAGATGATAAGTATTTCGTGGTTTTAATATTTGCATTGTCCTGGAAAGAATTCACGTCAATTCTTTCAGGCGTCCACGTGCCATAAAGATTAACAGGGTTTTTCCCTTTGAACTGTTCGTGCTCTTCAGCTAATTCTATGAGATTCGATTTCAAATCCGGGTCGTGTCTCTCCTCTCAGCAGGCGTGTAACTCCTGCCAGGAGGCGTGTCCCTCTCACTGAAGAGCTGTGACATCATCATTCTGTGGTAGCTGTGGAAAGGGAAGGTTTTTCTGGAGAGGATAGCTCTACAGCCTCCTGCAGTGTTTCTCTTGTGTCTGCAGCGCCTTCGGCTTCAGGCTCCACCAGCTCCTTGCTGTGCTATAAACACAGCCTGAACTGATGAAACATGTGAGGAATGCACACTGCCCTCCCCCCCTCTTTTATCAGGCAGGAGACTATATGATTGTTATATGGAGGGAGCACAGGATATAAGACTGTGTTTATATGGAGGATCAAAAGGAATATAACACTATGTTATATGGAGGGAGCACAGAATAAGACTGTGTTTTATGGAGGGAGCACAGGATATAAGACTGTGTTATATGAGGGGATCTATGAGTTAAACAGTCAGTAATTGCCCAGATCGTTCACCTTAGAGCTGGTAGATCAGTATACAGCCAGCAGCCCTTTCAGATAGTTGGTTTCCCTTTCGGTTTCCACAGCTCAGAGAGGAGTAAACACAGAGTGTGCAGGCAGCCAATTAGAGCGCAGGGGGCGTGTCTGGGGTGTTTCCTGTCTGGGGGCGTGTCCCAACAGGCTGAATGTAAATGTCAGCCAGCCAATCACACAAAAGGGGGCGTGTCCCGACTAGCAGTTGCAAAAATTAGTTATTGATGCACAGAAAAGCTCATATCTGCTATTCTAAGTGACTTAGGTAATGCAGACCAATTACAAGCGTGATTATTTTTACTGTCCCCATAATCTGAGATATGATCTTTGTACTGAGAATATCCCTTTAAGTATAAAAGGTGTGACGGCTAGGTAGTGGATCCGCCGGACCCCCGCAAGCGATGGCGTAAGCCATGCCGGGGAACGGAATCTAAGTAGCCCCCGGTTTTCACCAGAGCCCGCCGCAAGGCGGGATGGACTTGCTGCGGCGTGAGGCTACCAGGTCGTTACCCCCGACGTGACTTTCTTGCGATGGCGGCCGAGGTGCAGCGTGGTACAGAATCGTAGTCCGAGAATCGTAGTCGTGGGCAGGCAGTAAGGTCAGGGCAGGCGGCAATGGTTCGTGGTCGTGGGCAGGCAGGAAGGTCAGGGCAGGCGGCAGAGGTTCGGAGTCGGGAAACGTAGCGAGAGGTCAGGTACACGGTAAAGCAGGAATACACTTTAAGGAACGCTTTCTCTATGGCTCGGGGCAACGTAGATCCAGCAGGGAAGTGACGTGGGTGCAACACTTATATAGGAAAATGCCCGGTAATTACCCAATTACCGGCGCACTGTCCCTTTAAATTCACAAGGACGAGCGCGCGCGCGTGCCAGGGGGCGCGCATGCGCATTCCGGCCGGCAAGGGACGAGGACCGGACGGAAGTGAGGCCAGGTGAGTGGATGGAACGGGTGGCGCCGTGGCCGGCCGTGCGGCCCGCGGCGTCCCCTGTCCACGCTGGGGACCCGTGATGGGGAACGCGGGTGCGAGCGCGGTCCGTGGCCCGGACCGCGGCGCAACCCGTTACAGTACCCCCCCCTTAGGCCTCCCCACCTTTTTAGGCTGCAGGAATCTGAGGATGAGATCCCGATTCAGGATATTGGATTCCGGCTCCCAGGATCTCTCCTCGGGTCCGAAGCCCTTCCAATCCACGAGGAAGAAACGTCTCCCTCTGACCGTTTTCATAGCTAAAATGTCCTTTACCTCGAAGATGTCAGTGGATTCGGCTACTGGGGAAGGCATCACTTTCTTCCGAGAGAACCGGGGCTTAAGGAGGGATACATGAAATGCGTTGTGGATCCGGAGAGATGGAGGCAGACAAAGCTTGTATGTCACCGGATTCAACTGCTGAAGAACCTTGAAGGGTCAGAGGAAGCGAGGGCCCAATTTAAGACTAGGGACCTTCAGGCGCACATATCTTGAGGAGAGCCAAACTTGGTCCCCAGGGAGAAACGTCGGGGCAGGTCTTCTCCTTTTGTCTGCCTGAGACATTGCGTCTCCTGCCAGATGGCCTTGATATCTTTTAACCTGGTCGTTGACGGCGGGCACATCCGTCAGGAGGCAGAGGGAGGGGGGGTGGCGGCCATAGACTACAAAGAACGGGGAGATGCCGGCTGCATCCGAGTCCCGATGGTTATACGCAAATTCGGCCCACGGGAAAAGCTCGGTCCAGTTGTCCTGACGTCCGGACACAAAGTGGCGCAGGTATTCTCCCGGAATCTGGTTTACTCTCTCCACCTGCCCATTGGACTGAGGGTGTTATGCCGATGAAAAGTCCAACTTGACTTGCAGACGGGAGCATAAAGCACGCCAGAATCGGGAAACAAATTGAACACCGCGGTCGGAGACAATGTGAGAGGGTAGTCCATGAAGCCGGAAGATATGCCGGAAGAAAAGATTAGCCAATTGTGGGGCAGACGGCAGGCCAGGGAGAGGCACAAAGTGGGACATTTTTGAGAACCGGTCCGTCACGACCCAGATGACTGAATTCCCAGAGGAGACTGGTAGGTCTGTGACGAAGTCCATCGCTATGTGCGTCCAGGGGATCTCTGGCACGGGCAGTGGATGCAGGAGACCTGCAGGCCTGTGGCGTGGGACCTTGTTCCGAGCACAAGTGACACAGGCGAGGGTGAAGTCCTTGACATCCTGTGCTAGAGTCGGCCACCAGTAGTGCCGCGAAATCAAAGCATAAGTCTTCCGAGCTCCGGGATGGCAAGCCACCAAGGAGCTATGCCCCCACTCCAGAATCTTCCTCCTGAGTGCCAGCGGCACGTACGTCTTGCCCATAGGAATGTTTTGGAGACCTGCGGGAGCCACGTGAACCAACCGTTCGGGGGAAATGATGTGTTGTGACACGGGTTCTTCACCGACCACGTCCGAGGCACGAGAGAGGGCATCAGCCTTGACGTTTTTCTCAGCAGGCCGGAAATGTATACGAAAATCAAACCGAGAAAAAAAAGAGACCACCGGGCTTGGCGAGGGTTAAGACGTTGGGCCGTCTGAAGGTACAACAAATTTTTGTGGTCTGTAAAGATGTCGATTGGGTGACGAGCCCCCTCCAGCAGAATGTCGCCACTCCTCTGGGGCTAACTTGATGGCCAAGAGTTCCCGGTCCCCAATGGCATAGTTCCGCTCAGCCGGCGAAAAGGTCTTAGAGAAGAACCCACATGTGCGAATCTTGCCTTTGGAACTTCTCTGTGTGAGGACCGCCCCTGCCCCCACGGAAGAGGCATCCACCTCCAAAGAGAACGGTCTCTCGGAGTCAGGCCGGACCAAGACAGGAGCAGTGGAGAAGGCCGTCTTTAGATCCACAAACGCCTTCTCAGCCTCCGGAGGCCAACATCTCGGGTTCGCATTCTTCCTAGTAAGGGCCACGATAGGAGCCACCAAGGTGGAGAAGTGGGAAATAAATTGCCGGTAATAATTTGCGAAGCCCAGGAAGCGCTGTATCGCCCGAAGACCGACAGGACGGGGCCATTGTAGCACCGCAGAGAGTTTTGCCGGGTCCATCTTTAGGCCTTCAGCCAAGACGATGTAGCCGAGGAAAGGTAGGCTGGTCCGATGGAATAAACATTTCTCCAGCTTGGCGTACAGTCGGTTGCTGCGCAGACGTTGCAGAACCTGGCGTACTTGGGCCCGGTGAGTCTGAAGATTAGGGGAGAAAATCAGGATGTCATCTAGGTACACTATGACGCAGGTGTACAAGAGATCCCGGAAGACATCGTTGACGAGTTCTTGGAACACCGCTGGAGGGCATCACGAGGTACTCAATCTGTCCTTCTCGGGTAGTGATCGCCGTCTTCCACTCGTCCCCCTCCCGAATTCTGACGAGGTTATAGGCTCCTCGCAAATCCAACTTGGAGAACACTTTAGCCCCCTTGAGATGGTCAAACAGCTCTGAGATCAGTGGGAGAGGGTAGCGGTTCTTTACGGTGATCTTATTTAGACCCCTGTAGTCTATACACGGACAGAGGGAACCATCCTGCTCCTGCACGAAGAAAACCCGGCTCCGGCTGGGGAGGAGGACTTACAAATGAATCCTTTCTGCAGGTTCTCCCGAATGTAGGCTGACATGGCCTGAGTCTCTGGCACGGACAGCGGGTAGACCCTCCCCCGGGGTGGACTGGTTCCTGGGAGGAGGTCAATAGGACAGTCGTAAGGCCGATGTGGTGGCAGCGAATCGGCCTCTTTCTCGGAGAATACATCCCCAAAGTCCTGGTACTCATCCGGCAGGCCTGGCAACGGCTTGACACCCGTAGGCGGAGAAGTGGTAGGCACCGGGCGTGGTACCTCCAAGCATGGTTCCGGCATTCCGTCCCCAACGCAGGACTTCGCCTGTCTTCCAGTCGAGCGTAGGGGCGTGGCGTTGCAGCCAGGGAAGCCCCAAGAGGATCGCCGAGGAAGCACGGGACAGAACGTGTAGACCGATCTTCTCCTTATGTAGCGCCCCCACACGGAGATGTCACCGGCGGGTTATGTACGGATGGGTCACTGAGGAGCTCCCCACTGACCGAAGAGAATAAGCAGGGGTTTCTCCAGCCGGACACAGGTAGCGGTACCGGGTTACCAATGAGGCAAGGATGAAGTTCCCGCAGAGCCTGAGTCCAGGAAAGCAGAACTCCGAACGACGGACCACGTCAGTGGTCACCTCCACTGGCATCACAGACGTGGAGAGGGGGAAACTGCACCTAGGACCGCCTCTCCTACGGCTCCTAGGTGTGAGCGTTTCCCGGACGCTGGGGACGTAGCGGACAGCTTCTGCGGAAATGGTCCGGGCTGGCGCAGTAGAGACATAGCTTCTCGGTTCGGTGACGGTTCAGCTCCTGCTCCGATAACTAGGCCCGGTCCACTTGCATGGGTTCCACCTCAGAGGCTTGAGGAGACAGCAATGGAGGATGCTGAAAAACCGGGGCCAGGTGAAACCGCCAACGGCGGCGTGCAGAGTCTCTTTCCCTGCCACAGCTCCTTCCTGCCCTCTGCGAACCTTATATCAATCCGAGTTGCTAGCAGGATTAGTTCACTCAGGGAGGACGGAGGCTCTTGCTGCCAAAGCGTCCTTTACCCGTCTGGACAGGCCCTTTTTGAAAGTGGCACAGAGGGCGGCATCATTCCACGATGAGCTCCGAGCCAGGGTACGGAATGTACCGCATAGTCACCCACAGAGGAGTCGCCCTGACGAAGGCTCAAGAGGGCGGTCCCGCAGAGAAGCACGTGCCGGCTCCTCGAAGACGGTGCGGAATTCTGGAGAAGGTCTGTAGATCCGCAGTCACAGGATCATTCCTGTCCCAGAGGGGAGTCGCCCAAGCCAGGGCCTTCCCGATAGTAGGCTCACCACGAACCACTTTAACCTCTCGGGGAACTGATCCGCCATCAGTTCTATGTGCATAGAGCACTGGTAATGAAAACCCCGGCAGAGCTTGGGATCCCCGGCAAAGCTGATGGGTAAGGGGAGCCGAAGCTTGTGTCCCACGGTAGCCAATGGAACGGCTGACGTAGACGGAGACACCGACGGGGCCGCAGGTGGAGACTGTTGCTGGGATGTGAGGAGCTGACGCATCATGGCGGAGAGCTGGCCCAACTGCTGTGCCTGTTGTGCGATTTGCTGCGACTGCTGGGCAACCAACGTCGTAAGATCCGCGATGCTTGGCAGGGCACCTTGGCGGCATCCATGGCTGGATACTGTGACGGCTGGGTAGTGGATCCGCCGGACCACCGCAAGCGATGGTAGTTAAGCCACGCCAGAGAACGGAATCTAAGTAGCCCCGGTTATTCACCAGAGCCCGCCGCAAAGCGGGATGGGACTTGCTGCGGCGTGGGCTACCAGGTCGTCCCCCCTGACGTGACTTGCTTGCGGGGCGGCCGAGGTGCAGCGTGGGTACAGAATCGTAGTCCGAGAATCGTAGTTGTTGGGCAGGCAGTAAGGTCAGGGCAGGCGGCAATGGTTCGTGGTCGTGGACAGGCAGAAGGTCAGGGCAGGCGGCAGAGGTTCGGAGTCGGGAAACATAGCGAGAGTTCAGGTACACGGTAAAGCAGGAATACACTTTAAGGAACGCTTTCTCTATGGCTCGGTGCAACGTAGATCCAGCAGGGAAATGACGTGGGTGCAACACTTATATAGGAACAGCGCCCGGTAATAACCCAATTACCGGCGCACTGTCCCTTTAAATTCACAAGGACGAGCGCGGACGCGCGCCAGGGGTCGCGCATGCGCATTCCGGCCGTCAGGGGACGAGGACCGGACGGGAGCGAGGCCAGGTGAGTGGATGGAACGGGTGGCGCCGCTGCCGGCCGTGCGGCCCGCGGCGCCCCCCGTCCACGCTGGGGACCCGTTATGGGGAACGCGGGTGCGACCGCGGTCCGTGGCCCGGACCGCGGCGCAACCCGTTACAAAAGGCAGCAATCTGCCATTGGGGCTATAGCGCGTCGTTGGCACTGTTGAAATTAGGAGGTCTGGGTGTGGCTCTGTATGTGTTTAGGAGGTCTGTGTGTGGGTCTGTATTTGTTTAGGAGGTCTGGGCGTGGCTCTGTATGTGTTTAGGAGGTCTGAGTGTGGCTTTGTATGTGTTTAGGAGGTCTGGGCGTGGGTCTGTATTTGTTTAGGAGGTCTGGGCGTGGGTCTGTATGTGTTTAGGGGGTCTGGGTCTGTATTTGTTTAGGAGGTCTGGGCATGGGTCTGTATGTGTTTAAGGGGTCTGGGTCTGTATTTGTTTAGGAGGTCTGGGCGTGGGTCTGTATTTGTTTAGGGGGTCTGGGCGTGGGTCTGTATTTGTTTAGGGGGTCTGGGCGTGGGTCTATATTTGTTTAGGAGGTTTGGTCGTGGGTCTGTATTTGTTTAGGAGGTCTGGGCGTGGGTCTGTATTTGTTTAGGAGGTCTGGGCGTGGGTCTGTATTTGTTTAGGAGGTCTGGGCGTGGGTCTGTATTTGTTTAGGAGGTCTGGGCGTGGGTCTGTATTTGTTTAGGGGGTCTGGGTGTGGGTCTGTCTTTTATTGTTTAGGAGGTCTGGGCGTGGGTCTAATTGTTTAGGAGGTCCGGGGGT